>JAQIXX010000319.1:0-67616 GCA_034700605.1 Willowsia nigromaculata | reverse complement strand
TTAAAATGGGATACTACGTATTTAACACTGTTGTGTCTGTAGATAAATTATAAATTACCAGTATGTAGAGTTCTTTTACAATGTACACAACGACGGTGCTGACAAACTGAATTCTCCAGGCAGACATGTGAAATCAGAATCGGATGAAAATGTGCGAGTATTTACATTAGTAAAGACGATTGCAGAAAATGACACAGGAAATAGGAGCTCGTGTAAACAAACTCACAAAATGTTGGTAATTCGTAAGAGAAACTAGATAAAGTCGTTTGTAGATAGTTCCTAATGCATAAGTATGATTTCCTTGCATTAAATAAAAAGAATTATGAGCCCTTTTTGTGTCATTTTATACAAAAGTTCCGATATTCCACCAAAGTGCAAGGTTTCCCTTGCACGTGGAAGTGCATTAGTTTTTTCTTTTATGCATTTATTAACAAACTGAATAGCATAAAATATTGCTCTAAAATGAAATACAAAGAAAGTCATGAAAGTGACATGCTGAAACTTAAAAGCTTCTGCAAAGCTATTTGAATTCATTAGAAGCGAAGCTACAAAATCTTGAAAGTTGGATTTGTGAATGCAAAAATGTATGTATTTTTATAGCAGATTAAGACGTAGTTCAATTTGCAAAAGTTTACAATTGAAAATCTTTCAAATGTTGAGGATATTAATAATCTCCATATTATCTTCCATGCAGATAATAAGTCATGACTTGAGTTCTAAAGCCCACAATTGGCAGTTAGCGGTTTTTAGAAGGGGTCCTCTACTAACTTAAGTATACTCAGAAAGGTCATTTGCTTCATATCCTATATGGGACGATGTTTTATATTTATATCTTTATTATATCTATCTATATCCAACATTTCCAGTCAAAGGCACATTTCATATAAATAATTATAACGGGACGTAGCGAGCAGATGTTGAAATACAAACTATCATATAACTTTCACAGAAAAAATAAATACACACAACAAAAGGAAGCGTGCCCTGCCATGAATGAAACCAGTGAGTAAAAACTTCTTCCTTCAACAAAAGAATGTGGCGATGATGATGGGGTGACACTTCATCTGTTTTATTCCGTTTTTTAACAACAATGTCAAACACTGTGTGGATTATGTAAAAAGTCAAGTTTTAATGTCGCCTTTTGCCGAAGCAATACTTCATCCGAAAAGTTGGAAAAATCTCGCTGCAGCTTACACCTATGATACTTTTACAGGAATACAAGTATAATTGAATAGAGACCAACATAGTGCAAAGAAGACTCATAAGCCTATGAGTTTCATCCTAACGGGAGGGACGGTGAAAGGGGAGACTTTCATGAAAAACTATTCCTACATGCCTTTCTTATTTTCAAAGCATTCAAACGTTGGTTTGACAAACGAAACCACACATCAATAATGTCTCCATAAGGGAGAAGGGTGCTATTCCTATCAACCTCTGGATAAACTCAGGATATGGGGTAGGCAGGAGACTTTTAAATTTAAACGTTGGCATTGTTCGTAGCTAGACACCCTTGATGATTTGCGAACAGGCCACTATTATGCAAACGTATTATACAGCAGCACTGAAGTATATTTCCCCTTTTTATACTTTGTATCCCTTGCCCAGTCAAAAGTGTTCATTGTCACTAAAAGTGTCGTCTCGAACGACTGCAAGTGCACATCTGGCTGTGTTTTGTTTGAAATGCTGTGTGTGCTTCCTTTCCCAATTCCCAACCTCCACAGCAGTATGCCAACCTTAATGGTAATGAATATGATTTAAGTTTTGTCAATCAAATAACACAGCAGGGAGTTAATGGCACAGATTTTTTTGTCAAATATAGTAAATCATAGCACTAAGCTTGAAAGCTGACTTATATGGATCAATGAATGAAACCAAAATGCATTGCTCATTTAATTCATGTAAGCAGTTTAAGTTAAATTGCGGTGATCTCCACTGTTGTCTTTGCTTATTTAATTTTATGACCAAGTCAAGGACATGGCTATCTGACGGCATAATATGCAAATTGTGTTATGCAACAAAAAGTCTCTCCTTTTGAATCTCGTTTACTCTTCATGCGAACATGATTTCATGATTTGGTGAGGTTTTGTGATTTGCTACAGTAATGATTTTGAATTTGTAAATCTACCAAGTTCAATGATTCGTTCAATAATCAATCATGCGCATCATACAAAAAATAAATCATGGTCTTAAATCATTAACTATGCCACGCTCAGCAAGATTGACACTGATTTTCATTTCAAAATATTCGTGTTTTATTTTTTTCATGAATTTCAAAATAATAAAATAAAATACATACAATTAGAGTTTTGGCAAGTATACGACTGAAATGTGACTTTTCAGTCTTGAAAACGACTTGAAAAATTAAAAGCAGTCAGTGAAGTGAAAATGTTTAAACACAAAGTTGACAATCTATCAAAAGCTATGACACAATCGCTCTAAATATGTTATTAAATTATTGTTGTGTTAACAATGTCATATTTAACAAAGCACCAACCTAAATAACTGGAATAAGGCACAATCAGTACTTAAGACCAAGGACAACTCTATAGCTAACTCAACGTATCAAACTCATAGTGTAAATTTTCATCCAAGTAGAGGGAGAAAGCAGCAAGTGTTAGTTTGAAACATTAGGGTTAAGATACTGAACAAAATCACAGATGAAATAATATTATGCTTTATAGTATACATAAAACAATTAGAAATATAAACTATGGAGTGCGTAAAAACGAGAAACAAAAAGTATTTGGCCATTTACCATAATGAAAGGAAGGAAATAAGGTCAGTTAATCATATTAAATGAGTGACTTAAATCTATGCCAAAGAGAGAAACACGGGAGAAACGGATGGTGAAATAAATTATGGAATGAGCTAAGGCATAAATAAAAGCACTAGTGAAGTAAGGCAAGCCCTGACATTTTAAAAAGCAGGTAAATCCAGAATGAACTAGTTAATTGCACAGAATTCAAGAGGGATACTTCTCAAAATACCCCAGTGAATTGCTATCTCTAATCTATCTAATAGTGGCCGTGACCATGTCCATCACCATGATGCTGGCGTGAAACCCTGTATGATCACTATGATCAGCAATGTAAGAGACGACCCTATGGCTACCACCCGGCTCAACCAGACTGTATTGACCTTATAACCAAAAAGACAAAAATTAGATTTATTTGTGGATGGTTAAAAAACCCTGTAGTCTTCGTCATACGTCAGAAGGAGTCATTGAGATGATCATATTTTAGCTACATGGACAAAAATAGACATTTTCCTTGGAATATAATCGATGATGAAAAGCAAATATAATTTAACCTTTAATAACTCCACCATCTCTGGTTTCATGCTGCTGCTTCACATCTCCAGTGTAGTGATCGTTAACTCCATACCTAGTTTAAGCTTGGCTTAAAATCACTTTATAGGAGTTGGTGTAAACGCTTTTCAAAAATTTTAACTCACGCAAACGAGTATTTTGGATGTGCATAGTAGTCACCCCCATAACCTCCACCATTTCCGCCCCGCCGTGTCCTACATACCCTCCATGTCCGCTAGGGTTATGAACGGATGATGAGAATAGCCATGTTTTCCAAACACAATTGCAACAAAAACCGTCACCAGGAACAAAGCACAGAAACAATGGATTTTAGAATGACTGGACAACATTTTCAGACTGAATAATAGTATGTGATCTGGCATTTGATAATGAAACACACCACAGAAATGATTATCGTCAATGTTGATGTTGGCGCTGACAGGAATGGTGTGATGCTTGAAATTGCCTTAATAAAATTTACACCTTAATAGAAATATCCCAAGCTTTGTTTCGAAGGAAAGATTTCATTATTGCATAAAACAAGATTAGCTAATATTGCGGCAAATGTGCAACAGAACATGTATTATGCTTATAGGTTGTAGGTATTCAACAATGGGCCATGTTATGTATCCGTATGATGTTTTTTTATTTAGGTGGTTTTTGTTCGCCAGTCGGCACTGAAAACAGCACACACATTTTAAATAGGAAAGGGATACGGATATATAGATGTACTTTGTAAAAATGGACATTTAGTGTTTGGCAAACAGGTAGCAGCAAGTACGGCCGACATATGACTCTAAGGGGCTGCCTCCGACATGCGTCATGCGTGATTGAAAAATGATTGCGTTGGATGATTGAAACCTTTAAATTTTTAACTAAACAAGACAATAGAGAAATCTAAATAAGCCATCAACCATCATGAAAATAATAAGCAAATTTGAAGGTTTCCTAAAGATTTTTTTCTCGAGGTGATCTGATTTGGAATTTAAAGTGATAAGATTTATTCATAAAATGATGCACCACTATTCAGACGATAATCTACTATTAAGCATTTGCTGTCAAAAGTACAAATTGAAATTTTATTTATATTTTCCGAAAAACATTGAATGCAGTAAAAAGGAGCATATTATGTACATTGAGACTTATAAATTTCTACACGTCATACCAGTAAAATTTAACATTGTTAAAACACTAATTAAATGCAAGTGAGCAGAAATGGTGCGTCTGCGTCACGCTGCTCTCTATGCAAACCTAACATTGCTTAATAATAATACGAGTAGCCCATTGCATAAAATATATATAACGTTTTAAGTAACTACTTCCTTTTTTGCTTTTATCGTCATTTTCTCATCAACTTTTAAAGAAGCGGTCGATCATAATTCTCTTTGCGCTGTAGGTTGCCCAATTTAATTTAATTACGCACTTTGCCTACAAAACGCGAGTCAAAAACACCAGTAATCAATAAAATGAAGAACTTGCAGAATGTGCCAATTTTAATATCAAATAGTTCGACTGATTTTTTTGTCGGTTTTTATTTAATCAAACCCTAGTTTAGCTCTTTTACTAGCGAAAATTGAAAGTAATAATATTATAATCATGCGTGATTGTCAATAAATTGTCAACCCAGTTCCCAGGCCTAGCTAATCATCTACTGTTTGTGCGCATACATTCATGACAGATGCAAAAAATCACAAAATAAGATCTTGAGAATTTGTTGTATGTGGGGCTGTATATCCAACAATCCAACCAAACAGTCGCAAGAAGTTCTGATGTGTATAGTTAGTTGTGCGTGTGTTGGGATCATTCATCAGAACAGCACAAACCGCACCGCTTTGTGATTGTTGCACAAAGTGGTTTACGATGGAGCGGATCTTAATGGATATAATGCCTAGATTAAAATTCCGTAAATGCCCTGCTGCTGCACACGTCGACAGCCTTGGGGACTTTTGTACAAGAACAATATATGTATCAATGAAAAAGTGCATGCACGCATTACGTGCATTTTTTCAAACGTTTCATGCATACCAGCACTCAGCACTCACCCTGCCAAGACAAGCGTTACAGCTTACCTTAGTCTTTTTGTTCACAATTTAAGCAAAAAATGGTCGATTGATTTTTGTCCCCAGGATTGCAAATTGCAAATGCAGTTTTTGATAAAAGTGGGCGTACTAGAGATGATAGATTGGTCACAATATTCAAGTGATGCGGATGATGTAATTTTACGTGCGTTAGCAATCAACCAACTTTTTTGTTTACTTATAATATTGGGTCTCAAGATGATGGAAATATTGGATTCAATTTTGAGCCTTCAGTAGTAATTACCTACTCTATAAGTTGTCGGAAGGATGAAAGGAATTTTAGTTTATTTACATAGGTGTGTATCATTCTATATCTTTGTTGTACTAACAAGGAAATCAAGTTGACACAAATGCACATTTCAGTTTCAAAACATCTGGCCAGGAAAACTATTGCGTAACAAGCATTTTGAGAGAATCAGGTCAAAATTTAGGACAACAGTCTTTAAATGGATATTCCTAATGGAAAATGATAACACACCACAGACCTATAGCAGTTCATAAAATATTTCTACATTCGAATCCAATACCACTGTTTAAGTACTAATTGTTTTGTATTATTTGTATGTAGGTATATTCGGGCTGCAAGTTGGAACCAGACAAATATACGACTTCCGTTTTGTCGCCCATGGGATGGAGAGAGGCTAAAAAAGGGAAGGACTTTTGGGGCGTAGTATGTCCAGTCTGAACACAAAGCTATAATGATGATTAGGGCATCCTTCAAAACAGTCCCATCAGTTAATTTACTAAAGCAAGTGTGTCCATTCGTATATAAATTGCCTTTCTTCAAAACAATCCTAGTCTTTAGCTTCCCGGTCGACTCGGTCATATCCGTTACATCGTTCAGAAGTTCACTCACTCACGCAGATAGCACATGTGGTCCAAAATCATTCCTTCCTAAAAAGAAATTGAGGATAACTAATCAAGTGCATGCAGTGCATTCACCCAAAGCACGAGGGCATCTCAAATATCATAGAGTAGTGTGCAATCATTAAGAAAAGACACATGCTACATTAGCAGAACAAAATATATACATTCTCAGGATAATTCAATGGTGCTCAGTTGTTGGCTAACAAAAATGATGTATGACAATATATTACACACCTGCTTCACTTAGTACTATCCTTATTTTTTGCGCTCGTACATGGTACAACTTATTAAGCATGTTAGGAAGATGTGTAAGCACAACATGAAACATCTCAGCTATAATCAGTTAAAAGTTTTTCTTCTGGCATCTGTCTCATATTCTTCTTGTCAGAGAGATGTAAAATATGACCTAGAATATTATCTACACAATATTGTTTTGATGAACGAGTGTTCCTCTGAGTTGACAGACTCTTTAGAGATAGTTTCACTCAAATAATACGAAAAATGAAAGCTGGGTGGAATGTATGTGTCGGGAATGGCAATAAATAAGTGAGTTAGGCTGATTCAATGTTCAAGTAAGAAAAAAAACTATGAAACTTGATCTTTGTTCATCGTCAACCTGATCTGCTTGTTCTGGGTTCCACATTTCTTTGTAAGTGAGGTCATTTTCATTACACAGATTCATTTCAATCAAGTGCAGTCCAACTTGTAAAATATGAGATAGAAATTGTTTTTGAAATTCAACAAGGAAAACCGTTCGGTCTTCCTTGTTCCAATTAAATACATATTTGCAGCAATGAATGAATGCAGCGTGTACAATGCTGCCAAGATGAAAGAATAGATTTGCTACACGCAGAGAGAGCATAAAATTTGGAAAATCGAAATCATTCTTCAAATTGAAGAGGGTTTGTTAAACAAGAAGCATAAATTTGTCTTTCATTCGATAGGAGTTATCGTTAAAGTTGCAAAGTCTTTTCTGCAGCCATTAAGAAAAAAGGCGAAATTTGCCTCTTGCTTCCGGTTAGTACATGTAATCGATCGCAAGCAATTTCCTTTTACTTCCAAGATATGCCAATAAAATGATTAAAAGAGTTTTAACAGGGATAAAAGTTTACATTCTACCGGGATTTCAAGCCATGTTTCACCTGAAAAATACGTGGTTAAGTAGTTTCAAGATTGAAAGTAACAAACTTTTCAATATTTCTAGTAGCTTTTACATGAGTAAAGAATGGAGTATAAAAACTATTTGAAAACATACTGTGTGGAAGTGGTGGAGAAATATAAGACGTAGACTTAAGACGGCAATTCTAAAATAAAATATCCAACACCGACTATCTCATTGTTAAGAATGATCCAGCTCCATAAAACAACTGGTAGTGAAATGAAGTGAAAACATAACATAAATAGTTGGTAGTGATCTACGATCCTGAGTTTGAGTGTAAAGCCATATTCCTAATTAAAAACATTAAAGGTAAGCTCAAATATTAAAATAATTTTATATTATGTTTGCTTTGAATATTTTTGCTTGTGTTATATTGACCCAACGATTGAATAAAAAGAAAAGTATTTAGTTAAGAGCAATAATTATTGGTACTACATGAATCGAAAAAACTATTCGGTTGAATGATGTTTGAAGTTTTGCCAGGGATTCAATAACGTAAAAACGTTAACATTTTACGTACCTATAGGTTTGTCCTAAATTAATGCATTTTATTTCATTCAAACGAATTGAAGGGTGTCCATACATAATATATGGCTTGCTGTGCTGATTTTAAATGGTTATATTAGCCTACACTCCAGCAAATTCGTCAGTCATTTATAACCATATATATTTCATTTGAAGTAGCAACTCCTTTTGAATTAAAACCTTATATTATTGCTGCATAGACACATGTCTCTTTTCTGAAAAGTAGCAATTCTGTGCTATTTTTTGTTCCTGTCCCAGAAAGCTACAAAATGGCACTAAAACATAATGATCATTATTATTATGACGATGATTATTTTAGATCTAGTTTTAGATGCTCATGTGAAACGGAGAATGTAATGCTTTCTCTCCGCTAAAAAGAAGCACTCCATTTGCTCTTCTGAAAGGATTCTCTGGTCCATTTCTTGCATACAAATTCTGGAGGCGTAAATAGCTAATTTTTTTGGTTCCTTTTTATTGAGACTTGAAATGAATGGAATACTAAATTGAAGACTACAAGAATTCGCTCATCGAGTGACTGAGTAAAAAAAGAGAACTTTTACAAGTATGAGGGTAGTGTATAGCACAGCTAGAAAAAGTAATAAAAATGAAACAGACCTTATTACATAGGACTGAGGAAAGTTGAACAAAGAGAAAGAAAATTGTTGAGAATGTGATGCAAGGCTCATAACGGCAACTGCCTTATTGTCTGATGTGTCCATAGAAATTTCATACTCGAACGTATCGTACTCACTAGACAGACACGTGCGTGCTTTCGACTCTCATCTTAACAATCCATGTATGCAGTGGCCTTTCTTTCCTGATGATGAAGATGCGGAAGTTGTGTAGCAGCAGAGCAAGCAAAAAATATAAGATTTTACAAAAGACTTCTTTTAGGCAAATTGTTTGTACACTTTGACATGGCCATGCATTGTGCGGTTCTAGTAAAACAGACTAGTAGAACTAGACGTTTTTATAGGATCAGGATCTACGTCTCACGCACGTGAGCAGTCGCGTAGTCTTTGTTAGGTGGTGGTGGTGGGTGACTGCGTTTTGTTGCTAGTTCCGGTTACACGAGTTGAAAATGTCTATCTTTTTGGTGCGGATGATCTGAAAGTGAGATTTAACTTCAACTGCAACAAAGACCTGCATTTTACCAGGCCCTACAGCCACGGATTTTCATAAGAATAGAAGTAAGCAGGAGGGAACACTCATGAATGAATGTTGTGAGTTCTCAACTTCCTTCGAACACTTCTCATCGAGATGGCTTACATGCAGTTTTAGCTCATGTACATGTGTGTGTGACAAGCAACTAGAGAAAAAAAAGCTGGGAAAGTTATGAGTCTCTTTGGAATACCTCACATTAAGGCTTCTGCCACGTTCCATCTCACACTTTTCCTTCTTTCCTCACCTTATTTTTCCCCTTTTCTTACAACCGTTTCGATGAACAAGACAAGTTTTCTAAGAAGAGTAATAATGACGCGTCTACAAGTCCAAAGTCAAGACTTGGATCTGGGTGCTTCCAGTTAGAGTTGATGTTGTGGTAAATATGATGCGGGGGCGATACTGAATCTGCAGGTGAATATGTACACTTACAATGAATTCTATTGGATAAGCAGCCTTTCTTTGAAAACGGGTTCGATATGTCGAGCATTCAAGTGTGTAACACAGAACACGACAGAATATATAGTGAAGGCATTGTTGGAACTGGTTGTTTTTTTCTGCAATAATATTTATGTAAATCCTTGGGTGTATTGAATGAGTCAGGATATGACTTGTATATGCGTGTATGAATTGGTAATTCGGTTTATAGGAAAGTTCATTCAAATGGAAATATAGCTTTCCCTCTTCACACTATCTAACTAGCACCTATCAGCATCAACGATTCTTGTTTGAAAAAGAATGTACGTATCAAAAAGGAATGCTTGTATTACTTGTAAATGTAAGGCTTTCTAGTTGGGAAAGTTTACTCAAGTCACTTCCGTTTACCGAAATCGGGATTTTCTCGAAAGCAGAAGTTTCTTTTATTTTCACTAGATTGCTTTATCAAGTTGATTCTACTTGAAGCCCCAAAGTGCATGTTCTACTCACATTCATTTAACAACGCAGTAGCAAACATACAACTGGTAACTACCAAATAAAAAATTGAAGCCAATACACGAAATACACCCAACCCAAAAAACTAGAGCTCCATATATAACATCAGTATCACTATTTTTCTTTGCAAGTGATGGCAAAGGGAATTCGTTTTGACACTTGAGCTGATACTGCAATGTTTTCCAAGTTGTTGCTCAGTTTCTTCTGTTGATTCATCCAACTCGAACTGTAGCAATAAGACGCTCCACCACCGCCAGTCAAGTCACAAGCATGGCAATCGATGAGACGATTTAAGGGAAATAAAATACAAGCAGGGAGTTCAATAAGCAAAAAAGCTATCACCATTACGACTTTTTAGTGCAATAAGAAGCGTGTCGGTCATAATGATTCTGAATGAGTACTTGTTTGAATGATTCTCGTGTTTTCCTACTCACTCCGCCTACCAAATGTAGTAGCTCACGAAGGCATATAAAAGTAATGGATATGTTGCAATTTATTTATGTGCGGCACATGTATTCGCGTTGCATCAACTCTCTCCAAAAAAGCAACAGGGAAAACCCGTAACTAGAAAAAAAGTCAGGAGCACACACGCCGCCTTTTTCTGGAGAAATAGTATGGCAGTCTCAGCAAAATGACTTTTCCACAAAGAAAGAAACGCAATACCTCTTTCTACTTATTCCTTCATCGCTTTAACAAGAAAGATTAAAATCTTTTAGACCGAATATTGACCTCTCGACACAAATTCATTCTCTTCGTTTAGCCAAGTTTAGCTTTTTCTAGACTACTTTCCTCCACAATTTCTTTGGTTGTGTTTTGTACTACTTGTTTATTGTGATAAGCAAAGACTCATCCAAAAGAAAACCTCATATAGACTCCAAGTACCACCTCCACACTACCACATCATCCTCACCAGCAGGAAATATATTACCATTTCCCCTTCGACACATAAAACAACATTACTTTTTGTGTTTTCTTCTGTTTTCCTTTTCCTGTTTTTTCTTCTCTCTTTTCAGCCAGAAGAAGGGAAACGAAGAGTATGAGAGACAGAGTGAAAGAAGGGAATCTTTTGTTTCCTTGAACGAGACCACTACTTCTTCTTACCTTCTCTCTCAACCACTACAACTTTGTAAAAGGTTTTCACAGCTTGATTCATCTTCTATTTCCTCTCATCATAGACCATATACATATAGCAATGAAACTACAGACTTGGTGACCAGAGGCAGTCAGAAAAACTTGACATGTATGGTTCCATTGTGGCTTCAGAAGAGTTCAACAGGGACATGCCATTTCGGTGTGAAACTTCATTGTCATTGTCATTGCTATTATTTCCTCTACTCTTCAATTCTCTTCTTCTCCCGTCGTCTGTTTTATTGAGCTCGTTCACTACACGAACATACTCTCTGTGGCTCTGCCAGCTCAGAAAAGAATTCCCCGTAAAAGCTGTTTACGAGAGCGGAAAAGACAGAACGTAAAAGATTCATTTGTACAAACCGAGGTAGTAGATTGGTGCCTATAATACATATAGTTTGGGTAAGTTGTCGTATTGCTACTTCATATGATTGCTTGTTGTGTAAGCTGTTAAGAATAACAATGGGTGGCAGAGTGGTGGCGTGGATGCAAGGTTTTTTGGCTCCTTTTAATGGGCTTGAAATAAAATTATTTGGAATTTTCGGAATTGCATTGTTGTCGCTGCTCCTGCCACAACTGTATGAACTGTTTGAAAAGCTGAAAACTTTATCGCTCTTTTCTACAAATGAGAAATGTGCTTTCAGCTTTATGCTTTCAGAGAAAATGAATTGTCCCATATAATGCCAGAATGCCACCCATAGAAAGGAATGGAACGTGATGTGGTGGCAGTATATCTTATGTTCTACTAATGAACTTTTACGTTGTCACTGCAAAGTGAATTCAGAGTATCATGATCAACAAATATCAGACTTAAAACTTTATTCAATTTCTTTCTTCGTGGTTATACTGTATTACGTGATCTTGTACAAGAATAATCTTCACTTTATGGGGCACATGTACAAAATATAGTGAATTAAGGGAAAACGACGATGATGACTCTGGCGATGGATATTTTGTATTTCGTATAGCTGCTGCAAAAGTATTTAGCAAGTTATAAAAACTTTTACATTGAGTTACTGAACAAGTCAAATTTTTAACGAGGAATTCAACTTTCATTAGTAACGAAATATGGACAGTATAATATGTTAAGCAGGAGAGATGTGGCAAACTACTATGCTTAATTGAAATAATAACTATAAAATTTTAGACTTTAATTACAAACATACATGTAGATTGGTAGGCACATTATCCCTTCGTTAGCATTCGAGAGATAATAATAACAGTAGACACTTTATATAAACTGTGCAATCACAATGAAATTAAAACTGGTTTTTGCTGCAAACGGTACAATTTCCCTGCTTACTAATTACTGCAAAGTAAAAGTCCATAAGAGGCATTCAAGCCCGTGAGTTTTGTAGGGGAAATTTTTTTATAATGACTCATTTTTAGTCAAAATGAAAATCTCTCTTACAAACGGGACACGAATCGTTTAGATTTTTGATGCAGAGGCGCAAACAGTTAGTGTGGAAGTAGTGTTGACACGATGTGACACGAGCCGACTTCGTTTGACCCAGGCATATGGGGCAGACGTCTTCCTCACGGTTACTCAAATCTTCCTCAGTAGCTTGGCGGAAGTAGGCAACCAGCTCAAGTTCACGGTCTAGCTCAGTCTTGATGGACTTTGAAGATTTGTACTGAAGCCAGACGTTCACATACAGAGTCAGCAAGGTGATGCGAACGGAGGGAAGGACAGGAATAAGAAAAATGAGATTGCATAAAGTTGTCACAAGCTTAATCGCCAAAGCTGCGTGGATTTCTCCAAACCGAGTATCTGATCTTGGAATTGGGCATCGGGGACATAGATGAGAATGTTGGGAATACATTTTTGGATTGTTTTCTCGGTGAGAATGTAATAAGTCAGCGTAATAACTATGTACATGGGAGTTGGACAATAGTTTTGCAATCCTTGTTCCAATCCAAGAACTGCAATGAACATGTTCATAAGTAATATTGACGCAATCTTATAGCATAATAGAGAACGTTTCGCAAGTGCAGGTCCTTACCCAGAAGCATGCAGACAACGGTGACAATGAATGTGACAGCTTTGGTCCATTCTAAAGCCACTTTTGTAGCCGTCATAGCGAGATGCATTACATTGCTAGATGGCGTCACTTTGATTTTCATGTTCCAGTCTTCCTTCTCAATGAGTTCCTAAATATAGCAACAAAACGATCAAAATCCATTGTGAATTTATTCACAGATTTAAATATAAATGGATTGAGAAATATTATATAAACTTACTTTTATGTACGTAAAACAATATGCCAATGCGTTGTAGAATAACAGGGAGTACATTGAAGTGACACGTTGCTTGTCATGAAGGCCCAAAACTTTGTCACACAAACTAAAAAATACCATCTGGAACACAAAAACCGGTTGCGCGTTAAATTTGCTTTTCTAAATATATTAAATTTAAAAATACATTTAATGCAAAGTACCTGGTTCATCATAGTGTAAAAATTCATGTTGACAATCGACGTTTCACACTCTTCTAAGCGTTTGCGAAATCGTTTGATAATCGGTTTGACAGCTTTCACTGTTCTCAGCGCCCATTCTGTCACAAATTACATTTTTTTATTTAGCTATCTCTCAGCACCCACACACATGAGGATATAATTTTTTGAACCGTATTTATATGCTAATTTAATTGATGGAATTTTAAATCATGGAATAAGGGCTATCTTTTTGTATAAAAGGGCTTGGCTAGCCAAGCAACTTTCTCAGTGGGGAGCAGGCACACAGATAAGGACATAAATCAAGCTTCTTCTTAGTGCTTCTGTTTATTTTCGTCAGTAAAGTTTCCACCCGAAAATTTTCCCCGGTAAGTTTTCTGATTTTTAAGACATTAATATAAACTATACTTACTCTTTCCCCAATCATAAATTGTGTGCAGAGGGTACTGGTAAATAAAGCATGCATATAACAGTCCGATTCGTCCCATCACAAGTGGCAGCAGGAGGAGAAGTACCACTGTGAAATTCATAGTATAAATTGGTTAGGAAACTACAATTTCAGAAACCACAGACTTCAAAAGACTTAAGCTTTCCGTGTCAAATGACTAACTTGTTTCGGGATTTTTGTTAAAATTGTAGCAGCAGGTGTTTGCGGATCTGTGACTGTGACAGAACAAGCCACAGCTCACTCCGTCCGATTTTCCAAAGTCTGACTTGCCACAAAAGCAGCACTGATTACCTGCCTTGGGGCCATTTTGAACTCTACCCCTCACTTTTGTTATTAGGCCCATTCTAGAGTTTTTGCACTGACAAATTAATTATCAAAGTCTAGACACAGTAGAAAAGTTATGGATTTAGCTCACAGCTAAGTGCACAATAATAATATGATGCACTCCATTTTAAACAAATATCAGGTCACGTATTTACTTCACTCTTTTAAAATTCACTTTGTGAATAAATTTCTTCCCTTTCCAAGTTAAGGTCAGTTTAGCTTGAATTACGAACGCGGTAAGCTAAAAAAAAGGCTTTTACTTTCCTTGTCAAACTGAGTATTTGACTACAGTGTTACAAATTGTTGTGCAGAAAAATTCACACTTACATTTGGTTCGGATGGTTGTTTGAGGAAATTGACTTTTGAAATGCACTCAAATCACTACCAATCATTTTTCTTTGTAAGAAAAAGTCTCTATCTGTTCTAAACTGCCTATATAAAAAGTTGTTTGAAAGTCAAGTTGTTTTGGAGTAGAAAATAAGTGATGGTGTGAGAGAAACGTCTCTCTTCTCATGCAAGTAATCTTTTCGACTTAATGTACATAAATGTACTATCCAATTCAATATTCAGTTGCTGCGAATGTTTTGAATCTGCAAAAAAATTGGCACTGGTTGTATGTGTACTCACAATATCAACAACAACATGATCGCTTACTCATTTCTAATATATACATTTCGTTGTAGGTGTTCTAAAATAAAACAAACAAGCTTGCTTTACAACGTAGTAGAAAAACGGAAGAGGCAACTTGGAGATCATGCCATCATGCATTTTTGCAAGCAGATATATTTTGCTGTTGATGCAAAAAGGCGTGAGGGAGCAATTTGGCAGGAAGTTAGAATAAGGCTTTTGAATTGATTCCTGTATTTTCTAAAACATACCATCACAACTTTTCTTCTTTCGTTTAAGACGTTTTCTTGAGTGAAAAACTCTGAGAGCATTTCCCCGTAATTGTCATTTGGGGGTTATATTGAAGGTTCTCAGGCAGTTCAAAATCACAGACTGCATACGCAAAATTTGGTTTAAAAAAATTGGAAAACAAGTCATGTCTGTGTCGGGGTCGTGTGATGTTTGACGTGCATCGACTATTGCGATTATACCAACTTATAGCTAAAATGTAGTTGTTTGTTTGTTGACTGACTAATTTTGTTGATTACTAATGTAAATGCGTTGCTGTTTGTTTTATTATGTTTCTCCTACAGCCAAGCTACAGTATTTGCCTAAAAACATAATCATATCATCGTCATGCATTTCCTTAAGCTTGTGATGAGCCACGACTTGGAGACTACACCAATGTTGGAGGCAGGAGAGGACAGTTGGAATTTCGAGAGCATCAACAAGAACGCTATAATCTCTGGTCCCCCCTCCGGGGCAGTTGGCGGAGTAAAAAGATGGAGTGGTGCCAGCAGCTCCGTGGTAAAACATCAGCAGTCTTATCGGCCGTCAACGAGATCCTCATCTTGCCGTTTTGCTGACAATAACAAACTCCTCAGCGTTTTCACTGTTATTGGTCCCATCCTCATCTTTTCCAACTTTTCAAAAATGTACGCACAAAATGCAGAAAATATTATCATCTAGTGTGCACTTATGTTTGCAGTACAACGTAAAAGGCTAGTTTGTATGCATTGAATTCACAATCTGTATTCTCAGGAAATCTCCTTTTAAGATGCAAAATACAGCCCCCATTTTTTCTCCTTTTACACAGAGTCAGCAACAACTGTGAAAGTATAGCCAGTTAGGGAGTAGTTGAGAAATGAAAGTGGTGATGGTGGTGATGGTGGTTGGCAGTTGTTGTTGGTAGCATATGTCACCGATGTTTCTACAAATGTGAACTAAAGTCAATGACTGCTTTTTTGCTTCGCGATCTCGCTGAAACGGCAGTCATACAAAAACAAAAAATAAAAATCATTGCCCTTTTTTCTGCGCTTAAGCCAACATCACACACAGTCCGTTTAATAATAATTATAATATAAATACTTTCATATATGTTATGTATATACCTGATTTTGATTTCGTATAGAATCTCTCTAATTATAAGATGTATTTTATGCAATATTTCAAAATTGCTTTACAAAGTATCCCTTAATTGTATATCATTTACATATTCTTAATTTAAAAGCTTTTCCGATTAAAATGCAATTATCGGGTTGCATAAACGTTAAGGAATAAAGAGAATAGGAACATTAAACGAGTACATTAGTGAAGTCAAATATTGAATGCTGCTTTCTCCCAAGTGTCATGTGGCAGTCAACTTTTTTCTTGTTGGTTGCGAGTTAGTGTGTGAGAGATGGATGCAGACCAAAGAATTAAAATAAGAAAAGTTAATGAATGTAAATTGGTTGGCATTTTGGCATATTTTCGACTGCTTTTCTTTCTCTTCTTGATTTTAAATATTTAACTGTTGTATAGACTATAGACTACTTGCAAATAGGTAGCTACTACTGAAGATCACATTTCTAATCGAGCTCCATAGTCTCAGCAAAATGCTCTTTGGAGAGAAGACCATTCCTTCTACAGATTAAAGCGTTAAGTATAAACTTTTACAGCGTATTTATGTAAATTTGTGAAGAGTTTTCTAACGCATGAAAATTCTAAATACAAGTTACTAGAAAAGAGTCGTAAATGTACAGAGAGCAATTTAAGAACATGCAAATAACTTTTCTCTGCCACTCTTAAACTCATTCAAATAACAATGGGCAATAATAATTAGTGAAAGGAGAAAGTATCCCAGTTTTACAATTAGAGAATGTTTAAATGTATGAGGTTCAAGCAGATTACCAAGTAATAAAAGGGACTACCCAATGCAATCTGCAATGGCGCTAAAGCGCTAAATACCAACTCAATAGCATGGCACTACTGCCGCATCATTTAACCAAACTACGGTTTTATTAAAATCGTGACAATATTTTCCACTGGTGCGTAGGAGGAAGCATGAAAATGAATGAGAAAAGTTTTATAGTATTTCGGGGGCGTGTTCTTTTGGCAATTCACTCGGATGCTTTAGGCTTCATTTGTAAAAGAAATACGCTTTGACAGAGCAACTGCTGACAGATATTTGTTTTTACAGTTAACAAAGTAGATACGACTTTTTCACTAATAACGACATACGTTGATACTCCAATGAGTATGAATGAAAGTGGAATGTAGAGAATGCAATGAAGAACCCTATTTTATAACTTAAAAGTTCATTAAAGTCGAAATCATATATTGAGTTCATTGTTATAAAATGTAATTTATTTTTTGAGTTCAAAGTTTCATTATTGAAAATGACTTGGAGTGAATTAAAATGTTGGAATTTTCGTTTTGCATTGTCGCAGGTCTGGAGTTAGTGCAATCACTCGATGTCCCCCTCAAGGAGTCGAAACCGAGGAGCCAATAGATTGCTCTTATGGAATAACCACCGATTACTGCGGACGAAAAGTTTGTGCAAAAGTAAGCAAAATGACCTTTAGTAGAAAGTAAATTAAAAATATATCTGTTCCTAGTCTTGGCTAATAAATTACAACAAAAGTATTTGAACATAATTTTTCATGCATCGTAAACAAGTTAATGTTGATGACTTTATGTTGCTAATTTTAACTGTCCGCGTGTTCTGTCTATAAATTTGTTACGTGGAAATGAAAAACTGGTGTTGTGTGTCTACCACCAAAGCATCTAATTTTTATATTTTTTTATATAGGGTCCAGGCCAGATTTGCGGTAATGGGCTCTTTAAACTTCTTGGTAAGAATTTTCTTTATTTTTAATTTTGCGTACATGAGTTTATCTCGGACGTATATGCATAAAACAATTTTCGCATGATGTATGAAACTTACTATCGATAAATTTTTAAAAATTATGTTTTGAAATGCCGGGTGTGTTCAAATGCTCTCAAAATCCTTCCAAAATCTCTTTCTCAAGCATACATTTTCATTATTTCATTTTAGGTTCATGTGGAGAAGGGCTGTACTGCAATTGCGGTAAGTTTTTGGCACGAGTTCTTGTGATGATATAAGGCGTAGTTTTATACTTCACATAATATATAGCTTTGTCCTATTACTATCACAGCATTATTGTATTATCCAACACCGGAATTACTTGAATATTTTATTCCTAACTATCATCATAGTACATATTATATCGCTTCATGTTCTGTCATAACTTGTATATTTTTTGGTTTATAGGGCGTTGCACTGGCTGCTCTCTTTTGACCATGGAGTGCTATGATAAAACATGTGTGTAATTCCTTCCCAAAACGGATTCAAACACATATTAAAATTATGTCTAACAACGAGGTCTAGAGAACAACTAGTACTTCAAAACTGTGCTATTATATATAAAACTTCTCATCACCCAACTTTTGCTTTGTAGACAGTATTACAGAAAATGTGTGCCAAAGTTAGCATAAAGCAGAAGTTGTTGCTGATTTTTCTGTTTTTTTTTTATCATTCCGTTGCCCACATTTCCAATTTCTCGTTGTAGCTTTTTGTCAAGCCAAAGTCGTTATTGTAGCTGTCGTCTTCGATGTCAAAAGATATAGACAAACGAGTCTTGTTAACTTTTCGAATGTAGGCGGCTCGCTGGTAAAAGTGATGATTTACTAGGACAAGGCGAAGAGTCAGAAAAGTGATAAAATTTTTTATTGGTGGCTACTAGTTTTTAGTTTGTTTGTATTGCTGTGAAACCATAAATGTTTGTGGTAGATGCGACATTTGCTAAACTGACATCATTGTTTGGATTTGGAATCTAATCTAAAGCTGAAACAAAATTCTTTGTTCGTGTCTCGTACTGTTTCTCACAAACAAACAAATATAAATTGTATGAATAAGATTATGTAGTCTATGATAAATACTAGATTGACAATACTAATTATTATTTTTCTCCATCTGCACTAGAATTTCATATTCATCTACGATTTGGACTGGAATTTGATTGTAACTGTTATTTTAGTTTTTCATCTGACTGCCTTAATGCATAGAGAAATACTTGAACGGAGAATATCTTCCTAACAAGGGCCAACAACAGCGAGTATGTCATTAATTAAAGTAATTTGCTCGTGTTGATGTCATTTTGGTATTTGTAAAACTTGTCAATCTTTCCTAAGCACGCCACTGACAGTGCTGTATACTTGTATATCACAAAATTCCTTCACTACACAAAATAACCCACTATCTGCATATTATTATATTTGTCTTTCCTGTAGTATGTTTTGTGTTGTTTCTCCAAACACATTTTATGTAAAGCATCAATAAAATTTGAAATGGAAATAAAGAAAAGATTTATTTGATTCATGAATAATTGCTTTTGTTATGACTTGACATGGAAGATGCATTATCAACTAAGAATGCATATCGAATTTCAAGCGGGCAGAATGAGAGGAAAAGAGACAATTTAATATTCCTGCTTCTCGGTTTGTTTGTCTACCACGTGTATTAGGTATGTCCGTATGTTAGTATTTCAATGAGGTTGACGTTGACGCAACTCCATTTGGGCAGAAAAGATTTTGATCCTAATTTGGTATAATGCCCAGAATTGCTTACGGTGAATCAATTTGTTAAGCTTGCCTTCAATATGTGTAGTTTAATAGAATTTCGTCAAATTCCAAAAAATTGGTTTGCATGCTTAAAGCTTTTGATGCAAAACTCATTCGGTGATTTTATTGTTGATAAATGCCTTTCATTTGGTGACATTGTTACTTATAGAGAATTTTTGTAGTTGATAGTTTATCCAGATACCAAATTTGTTGTGCAGAGAGGGTGATACAAAGGGACTGAGCCACTAATTTTGAATTTACGAGAAAAAAGCTTGTATACTACCGAGAAAACATTTTGTAAAGTTGTATTTTAATATGGGAGAAGATTTCTCACCCGCTAAACTAAAAATAATTCCACCTCGTGTAGTTCATCTTCCCGCTAATCGCCATTTTTTAGATGGAAAGAATCCACGGTAACTTACCACCTAAAAATGGGTCATTTCCTCTTAAACACTTAAACTTTTTTTATGCCAGCCTAACAGCAAATGTAATACAATATATATTGTATGGTATTCTGAAATCTGAACCATACGTTGCTGCAACGTTTTTTCGTCCAATATGCAAGCATAGCATGGGTCTCAATCTTAATGATTCCTAATAGAACAATGCCTTATTTGAATTCGAACAAATATAGCTATCATTAATTCACAAGTCTCATTTTTTCGGTTAAATCAGTTTCAGCTTATTGCTTTATTGCATTTTAATACTGAATGATTCATGTATTGGCATTTTTAAATTTAAGAAAGATTATGGCTTTTACAAAACTGCAATTTTTTCATTCACCATGTAATATTTGCAGTGGAAGCTTAAATAAGCTTAGTTATGCTGAAGCAGGCAATAGTTAAGGTTTATGATCAACTGATGATTTGTACTTACTGCTTAGTTAAATCTAAAAAGTCTACAAAAATATTACAAAGCTATCTAAATACCTAAAAATATCTAAAAACAAACTAGTAAATGAAAATTGCCGACGTATAATACAAATAATGACTATATTATGTGTTTATTCTTTACATTTGCAAATCAGCGTATATAATTAAGCATGATTTCATATTTTTTGGCACATTGAACTTAAATCTTGACTGGCACTAAGAAAAAGTCTAAGTTTTTAGGTGGAAGATTCCTTCTGTTAGGTGAAGAATACCCATTTTTAGGTGGTGGATTCTTTCCACCTAAAAAAATGACGATTAGCGGGAAGATAAACTACACGAGGTGGAATTCTTTTTAGTTTAGCGGGCAAGAAACTTTTTCCCTTTTAATATAATCCCCCTAAACAGCAACCATGATAGCCATTCCCTTGTCCAACGATATTTTAACCATTTTAGTTGATGTCACCACCACTGTCAGTATATATTCTATTCTGCTGGTCTGGTCCAGTGTATTCCTCTTGACTTACTCAAACAAATGGAATGCAAATGTTTTCAAAGAGATTTGTAGCTGACACAGTGACAAGGTCAATACGAATGCGAATAATTTTTAACATCTCAAGAGGAGAGACAATGTGGAGTCTGGAATGGAATTGTCGAGACTCCTTGTTTGATTCTCAAGGGACCCTAGTAAATTCTGAATTCGAATGTCCGTACCATACACTGAAATAAGATTGCAGGCCACTCGAGTAAAATATATCCTGCCTGCATGTTGAATGAATGGCGGAAATAAGTGGTTCCCAGAACGAATTCCAATGAATCATAGAAATATTCCAAATAGTATCGTGATTTTGAGTATATATATGTATGTATAATTATACTTGTGCGTGTGGCATTAAGACAAGCTTATTATACGTGCTGGTTGGTTGTCGACTTCGTCCCCACTAAAGTCCTACGACGATTACCGTGTTCTTCAATATATCGCCCTCAAACTCTCAATCAATTGCAGATGATAATGATTTCATGTGGATTTACTGCACCCTGTAACTTCTCTATCTCCTGTATAATTTGATCACACAAAATAGCCACTTACCCTGGTCTGGTCATTCTGGATAGGCAATTTTCCTCGCTGCAATTACGTGAATGCAATTCGTAACAATGTCGTTATGCACTTTATGCATTCGCATCCCTGTCATGATACCATTTTACAAAGGTAAGATCTTCACACAGTGTTCCAATGTCAATCGGTTAGGATTTCTCCCCCTCTCTCATTCTGATGCTGAGAATGAATGATATAATCTAGTTTCTGATTGGAAGTTTCTGAATTCACATAATCTTTTCATGAAAAAAGTCCATCTTATGCATTTTCTACAAATAATATGTCCTCCTACAACCATCTTCGGTTGTTCGATCTCCCTTTTGGGAAATCCGAGAATGCATGAATTTTCCAACGGCAAGCTACCAGGGTAAGTTCGTATAAGCTGGCATTAATATTACTGAAATGCTGTTTGTCTTCTGTTTCTTCACCCTTAGTTTCGTATGCACTTGTACAAAATACGTTTCTCCCCAATCTATCTCCTTTAGGATTTTACAACTTATTCATCTGAGGGGATTGTCCTCTGGGAGTGAAATGAAATAGTGCATGCTATGCACTGCATAAATAACATTATATCATGGAGGTAGGTGGTGGTCAATGAATTGAGTATTCGGATCATGCGACAAACTCAAGTATGAACACTTTGGTAATAATCATGACGAGTATATTACATGAGGAAGAATTGAGTATTCAATGAAATGGAATACAGTAGATTTCCTGGAAATTGACCAAGCGGTTTATCGAAGATCATGTAGTATTACATCATTTATTTGGTGAGGATTTTCTCATTAATTCCATTCTATTTTCTCCGCGGCTAACATGATGGTAATTGCTAACAATTCAGCGGGGCATGTACAGTGTTACTCATCATATAATCCTCTCTCAAACTGCTCCGTTCATTCCAACTGTCCATCTCAATATATTTGATGGAATATCCATCAGTTGAAATTTAAAGTTTCTAACGAGACACCCTCCCGTTATTTTCTCGTGCTCGTGCAGTAAATGTTGAATCGTTGAATGCCCTAGGAAAGCCATTTAAAGGTAACAACTGTGGATTGGCTCTCCACTACAAAACTCCCAATTATGTGTTAAGTTAAGTATTTCAACCGAATGAATTAAAAGTGTGCATTCATTTTCAACAGTTTTTTGTAACGCTTTTTGTATTAACTAATCTTTTTCGATAAAGCATCGCTCACCCAGGAACCAGGCACTGTAAGAGTTGATACTCTCACTAGCCATGTCTTACTTGCGAAAAGCAAAGGCTACCTGCGGCCGCCATGCCCAAAAGCCAAACGATAAAGATGACAATGTAAATTATGATGACGAGACTTCGATTCCGTTGCAGGATCAAATTGACAATCTGCGAGCGAAAATATCTCTCAAAGGTTGCACAATTATGTCATTTCATGCAGTACAAGTACATACGTTATCTTTATGATGATACTTTGAATATGCAGAAAAATATAACAAAGCTCTCAGGGAAGAGGTATCTGAGACCAATGAGGGGGTTAGCAGTAATACTTGTTATACATAACACCTTACAGTATTAGAATGAATCCAAAGTCTCAATTTCCGGGCTACCAACCTTTAATTTTTCCGTTAAGGCTGCGACAATGATAGCAGAGCTAATTCTGCAAAACAAGCAACTTCAAGAAGATCTTCAGCTTGAGAAAACTGCTGAAAAATATGCTGTCAAAAAGGCTCTCCGAAGTTACCGTTTGTTCCAGTTGGCAGTTTGTGAAAAGGACGCCGAAAGTGTTATCAATTGGCTCGATGACAAAATCTTTGACACCTCAAAAACCCTCAATGAAGGAATATACTTACTTAAGAAAATGCAAAACAAAATTCAAGATGCAGAGGGACAGGTGCACTATCTAGAGCAATGTCCTGTTCCAGGCTCGGAGCTGTGGGAAAGACGAGCAAATGAGGATCAGATGAATTTGGAGTGCGCCATTGAAGCGAGGAAAGGTATGAAACCACATAATGAAATTTTAAAATTATATGTAATTGTAAACCTTATAGTTTCTAAACTTAGCCAACAGAGATGCAGCATCAATTCTGAACAAAAAATATAAGGAGATACTATACATCCTCAGAGGAGAAAGAGGAAAGTGGCCGCATATCATGGACAACATGGAGAAAACACTGAACCAGTTAAAACATGAGCTTTCCAGTTTAGAAGTAATGTTGGAGGATGCTATCAGGGTAATAAAACTGAAATTGACAAAGAAATACATATAATCTTGAAAGATGGTATACTCTTACCTCACCCCAAACCATAATTTTTTCCTCATTCATAGTTTCGCGAAGAAGCCAGGGAGAAATTACAGCTCACAGAGGAGGAGGCTTCCGCAAACAGGAAGCAGAGGAGATCACAAATGAACAAAATGAAAAGGTCGGTGGAAAAGGCACTAGAGGCAAACTCCTCAAAATATCATCATGCTGTGGAGCCTCCACCAAAGAGTGTGAAATCCCGTGCTCCTCCGGGTCAGTCGCATATGTCGCTACCTACTCCAAGTCAAGCTGTTTTACAGAAAACTTATCAAGAAATTAGAGCGAAGCAAATGCAGGTACAGGATTACGAAGACACAGTTCTTAGACTCGTTGAAGCAATGAGAGTTTCAGACCTTCGTCAATGTCCAAAACGGTTCGTTAATCATTTAAAGTATCTACTATCTTGGCAGCAACAAAAAACTTTATCAAGTAATTCATTGTTTTTCATCATATTCTTCCTTCCGAAGATTAAATACGGTTCGAAAGGTGGGGGAAGTTTTGCAAAATGAGATTTCCATGAAAGAAGAACTAAGAGATCTTCTGTTGAAACACAAATATCGACTTCAATTAATTATGCAATACTTTAAATACACAGGGTGTGAGAAAGAAGAGCAGTAAGTAGAAAATTACCTAGTAGCCCTAGCCAATTAAGGAAGACACATGACAAGATTATAAATAATAATTATCGGAAATGTTTTTCTAGGCATCAGCAAAAGGCGAAAGTAAAAGAACTCCAGCTGGAGGAATTAGAATCTGACGAAAGAATAAAACGCAGTGAAGCAAATGACGATGGTGCTATTCTATCTGACCTGCGATATGCCATGATTGGTTTGGATGAAATGTTACAGCAAGGAAAAAAGAAGGCTGCTCCTCCATCAAAAAATCAAGAATTGAAAGTTATTATGGCGAAGCTTCTGGAAAAAATACGACAACTAGTCGACAGTGTGGCAGCTCTGAAAAAGGAATTCCCTGAAAAGACGAGACCACATAGGTCGTACGCACCCTATGTAAAGTATAATATACCAGCGAGATACACAAGAGTAGGAGCACCGGACGAAATGGACGTTGACGATAACTCTGATCCGGAGTTGGATATCATCGACTCAAAAATACCTAGTCGTGAAGAGTTGAAACAAAAAAGTGAGAGATTTTATGCCCAGGCGTTGCTCCGCAGAGGTCTCCGCTAACTAATAAGTGAACAAGCGATGGGCAAAAATATATAAAACCTTAATTAACAAGTACAATAGAAATAAACCGTACGTTGCATTCCAGAACTTGCAAAATTTCAAATGCATGTATAGAAGCCATTTTCAATACATACACCACAATGGTGAAATTAATACAAGGTAGACATATTGAATCTGTCACTTGCAAGAAATGAACTCATTTATGTGACTGAACAACGGAAAACATTACATTTTAATTATTATTACATCTTGTCCTCAAAGTTGTAGTGTTATGTACAGTTTTGTCACTGAATAAATTAACAACAATCAAAGGTCTTAAATACTTGAGAGAATTTTCTTAGTAGCTCTTCCCAAGTTTCTCTGGAATAGGAAGAGAAATAACTTTTTCCACAAGGCGAAGGACGTTTCTTATGGTTTGATTTAATTAATACCCAATGTTCAAAAGCTCTTCAGGAGATCATCAAAGAAGATGAAGTTGCAACCTGATGGAAATGACAAAATGTTCTTCCGTAGTTGTCTGAAGACATTTAAAACTCAAATTCTTTTTTATCCTCGAACGGACACTAAAGTTTATGTACATGTGGGTATTTCAAAATTAACAGCAAAAGGGTAGAAGCTCAAAGTTTTACTATTCCTGTTTTATGGTATACATATATTATAAGAGGCAAGACAACTGATTCGGTCGGTAGGACCCTACGTCGCAAAGTACATCATAATTTCCTGACAGTCCATCTAAAAATACCTGCAGTGTCCTGCTACTGAACTCTTAATGCAAGTATGTACCTGAAACACTTGCTTTAGCTGTAATTTAGCTGCTATGCCCCAATTCGTGAATTTTTACAGGATGAAAACTTGAACATAATGCACATCTTTAGTGAAGAACAGTGCGGTATAATTATGAAGTGGCACTTTTTAACAAAGATGTTAATTTTAAAAGTGCAAATGCTTACATCTTCCAGGAAGATTCTTCCTATCTATGTAGAGGGTACCGTTTTTCCAAAACTATAAAGCAAAAGTGGGTTAAACTATTTAGTTTTAGAAGCCTCAAAGGATGGCAACTACGCTGAAAAGAGACAAATAAAAGAACACTAGGGAAAACAAAGTTTTTTCTTACTTTTTGCATAATAATGTATTTAGTTTTTGCTAGAATTCTCCATAAATGCTAAACAAAATTTGCCCCAATTCTCATGTAAAAATAAGGGTGCCAAAACAAATAAAAAAAACTTTTTGCAAGTCTATCCTGTAGACTGTTTCAACTCTCACATGTCAGTGCAGCATCCAAATTCATGCTAATAATCCCAGTACACAGTATGTATTTTTTCTAAACTACTTTGCAAGAGTAAAATTTGGAATTTGGACTGATGATAATAAGTCTGGAATTACTACAACAAAACCACTGAGTGAGTGAGTAGCTTACTTTTGTCGTGTTCATATCCAAATTCATTTACTCTGAATGTTCTCAACCAGAGGGAGACTGTTAATTTTATTATTGGAGGCTGCCAACTGCTAACTGATGGTACTTCATGAGAGGAAACGGAATTCATTTTTTTGGTCCTGCGAGACTTTAGTTTCTTTAGTGCCATTGTACTTTTATGTAAATTTAGCATACGGAGTTGTAGCACAATTTTTTTGTCGGGTAGTCCCAGTTTTAACTCACTTTCTAGACTTTCAAATAGTCCCTCACTATTATATATTAGCTCCATACTATGGAATTCACACTACCTGACCATGAGAACCACGCTTTACGTGAATACACTGTTATCCAATTACGTACATACTTTAGTATATTAGGTAGTGTGTACGTTCTTGTAATATCTTAGAGTTACAGAAATTCATACAATAATTAAACCAAAGCTACAAAATAGTTTTTTAAACCGTTGACGAAGATCGTATATGAATAACAAATTAAGTAAATCAGAATACAATGAAAAGATAATCCAATGGAAAAACCTTATTACAGCACATTTTATAAGCATGAGAAACTGTAGGATTGAATCTCAACTGTGATCTAATGAATACAGCGAAAGTTATCCAGAACTGCTGAAAGAAAGTATTTAATGGTTTATGTAAATTCTCTCTCGGTATTTTTGTATGATTACGGACTAACAAGCAATGTTTCATGTTCCTACAAAATCCTCTTAAATATTTACGGTTTATGCTAGTAGACATCATTTATACTGTGTGAATATTCGTAATAAAAAGGGACACTATGGTCTTTCACTATAATCAGAGAAAAGTAGTGCAATGGCAGGAATTACGGATGACATGTTGTGAATAACAGCTGCCGCATTCCGCAAAATTCCCTAGAGTTTTTGGTGGCATTTGCGTTCTCATCTTCACTTCTGTTTGCACTAACTTGGAAGAGCTTATGAAATCATTCTATAGTGAAAGGGTTGTTTATCTGTCGTCTGTATACCTACGCGTATTACGCAGTGTACACTAAGGCTGAGTGTTTTGCTAATGGACGTATCGAATCGCTTTCAGACGCATTAGTAAAATCTCATGTTAATGTAAAAGCATAATCGTGCAATATGATAGCCAAATTTATGTATTCAATCCAAACTCGTGTTTACCTACAAGAAATCAAGGATGGTTTAAAGAAACCTTCATTGTCTGTCTCTAGTATTTTTTTCCTTGTAACTTGATGATTGGTATGAAATTGTTTCTGATATTTGACAGTAAATATGAGTATTGCCTTCAGGGACGAATGGGTTATGCGCTTTAGGATAAAAACTCACGTGTCTTCCAGTTTGTATGACGAAATCGAGAAATGCATGCGGTCGATTTACATACCTACACATTACATGTCTGTTGTGTGGATGTGATTTAACTGTTTTGAGGAATTTCATTCATTTTTATTGCTTACACTCGAACCTACATAATATACTTGCAACTTTGCAACATTCAAAAAGGAAAAACATTTTATTGTTATTTTTGTACCTACTTTTTAAACATCTGTAGTGAGCTAAATTGGGGTGTACTCAGTTTCGTCTCAAGGGAATCATAAAAATATTGTATAGGCTATAGACACGATTATGCGTGGCCACAAGTATTATGACTACTCTAAATATGTAATTGAAATATGTAGCAAAATGCTTGAATTTATATTTTCATTCAGAACATTTTTGTATCTTCCAAAATACCAAGCGATTATTGTTGATTTCTCCCGTGGGATCAAAAAAATCCCATGTTGAAGGATGATTTGTGTCTGTGGCATGTCTCGGTCAGCGAATAACAAACGCACCGGCAGACTAAAATATTTACATTACGTTTTAACTGGTTGGCATTAGAATCTCTTGTTAATATCTCGTGGGGATGCTGATTCTTGGCATTTTTTTGGGAAATATTTCACATTTTGGATCCGCCTAGCCACTGACCATACTAACATGATATTTCGAGCTCTACGTTTGTACTTTGTTAATACCATTTTCCTGATTTTATCAGTTTGCTCATGGAAGTGGAAATTGTAGTAGATAGGACATTTTTCAGGCTTGTTGGTCATCATGTTGAAACATCAATCTATCATGTCATCGTCTTTAGAATCCCAACAAAGTTAGAACTAACCCTTTTTCGGTTTAAGCAAATATGTTAGGATTATAGAACCAACGATTAGTATGAAGGCACATTATAAATGACCAGGTACATTTGAAAAGCTACAAAACACATTGCCCAGAGGGTTAAATATATAAGAAGGGTATATGGATTCCAGGTCGAGACGGAAGTTCATGATTAAAGCAACAGGGCCATTCCCCCTTCTAAATTCCTAATTAAGCTGCTCCACACTGTCGTTGTCATTTCCTGTTCGAGATCCGGATAAAAATTAAGATTTACCAAAGCAGCTAATCAAGCCTAAAGTTTGCATAATTTCATACATACTACAACCATGTTAAAATTCAGGATATTCCATTTAATACTTCAGATTTTCAGTTTAAATTGCTAAAAAACAACCTGCTCATCTTTCATGTATGTTAGAACTCAGAATCCTACCTAAAAATAAACTTTATTTCATAAAACACGAAACGTAAAAGGCTTATTCTAGCCCGGAAATTACACAAATGTTTCCGGTAAAACAAATAATTTCCTGTGCTCTTCCTTTGAGACGAACCTCTAATTCCAGTTACTGTTTGTTCTGCCTTCTGGATAGATCCTCAGCTCCTGTTTTGAATGAGAGGAACCAACAGATTTTCTGCAAAATCGGGACTCTGTAGAACAACACGGCTCAGAGACCCTCTAAAATGTTTTACCTTTGCTGTACATTGCCTCTGTTCTGTTTGCATTGTTGCTATATATTCTTGTTATACTAGTCTTCAATCTTCATTTCCCAAATCTACCAGCAATTCAAAACTCATTTTACGACTAACCATCTTTTCTGAAGATAAAATTTGTCTCCTCCGAGTTATTTACAAACTGAAAAATCTTTAATCAACTATCATCATTGCATTGCCCAACAACCTTTAGGCTGCGGCAGTGGCTAGCTTATCAACATTTTCCTTACATGAATTTCTTCGAGGCATGATATATTTAATATAGTAGCAAAAATTTGGTTTGTCATACACGCGATTAATTGAAGATTACAAGTGGCAACATAAAGTGCCATTTTATTTTGTCACAAGATCCGTTACCGTCTTCCCATAAGTGAATTAATAATCATAACGAAAACAAGATTTTATGCTTCATTTTGAAAGTAAACAAGAAATGTTTATCCCAGCAATGCACTGAAACTAAATTTTTGCACTCATAATGACAAGTTTGACCTGAAATTAATTTTTTCTAATCTACTGATACTGAGAGACCCTCCTGAAAATCGACAAAAGTTTTCTCAAGTTTTCCACAATACACGTTCCTATACAGAATGGGTTTATACATAAATTATTTACCACTTGTTTACACCTTTTGGTGCCGGACTTTTGGTATTCATAATATGCAATGCATTCATTATGTTCTGCATCACGCTCATCATCATAAAATCATTCATCTCCGTCATCAAGCCCAAACCAGGCTAAAGATAGCAAAGTAATAATTCAGCAAAATTAATCAAGTATGATGACCATCCTACATTGTGCAAAACAGCTAAAACTGAAAGACAATGATATATGACAGTTAAATTAATGGAACACTTGATCTTTGAAGGCGAAGTCATTATGATAAGGGAATCCTACAAAATACGTACATACCTATACAGTATATATCATGCACAAAGTTCTTTGCTGGATTTGTGAGAAAATTTTTTGGTAGTTCACTGCACACAGACAAGCCACAAGAAAAATAACGAAATCAACACTAAAACCTAAGGGATGTACATTCGGCACTTTTCGATTTTCATTTGCTTGAAACACCTTCTAAACCCTTTCTTTTGTTCCATTTTTTTGTTTTTATTAGAATATGAGTATGAAAGCTGAAGTCATTTTCTGATGATATATTTTCATGTAATGGGAATGATTTAAAGTGTCAGTATCAAGGAAAGAATAATAAAGTACCTCGTTTGTGCATGCATGTAGGTTGTAAATGAGAGCAATCGTTGTTCCGTAGTTTGTCGTAGCAAACTATATACATGTGCATCAAAAGTAAAAGCGACAAAACCTGTTTTGTTTACTCTTGGAGACCACAAAACTAGAGATAATCCTTTTCAACCCCTCTCAATCCTGTTAATTTTTGTCACTGGCCTACCTATAGTGACACTTCTAAAGTGACAAAAAGATTTGGATCAAAATCGATTGCAGAAAATTCTGGAAAAGTCACTTGCATAGGTAATCGATGGGTCTACCTCTGATAGATGACGCCATACTTTTTGTACCTTTATTTCATGCTTGGATATACTACACTAATGTAGGTCTTAAAGATGGAAGTTTGATAATTGTAAATTTACTCGAATTCATCGTATTTGTAATTGGCCTAAACACACAAATCAGCGCAAACGTATACTCAATGCAGTTTTTTACTTTAGCAAAAAGTAATCTGCCAAAATTACTACCCCATGTCAAAAATAAATCTTGTCTACTGACTGAAAAATGTAAGCAAGACAAAAAAGAACAGTAAGTGTTTACTCAAGATACCTCAATTTCCTGCCAGCAATGATAAAAATAAAGAATTTTAAAAACAAAATTTCGGTTTTCCTGAAGTGCTCGTCCAAGTACACACCATAAATTGTCATCTCCAAATAAATGTTCACATGTAAAATTGGATTCATAGGTAATCTAAATATACATTCCACGTGTATCGTAGAGAATGCGATGCGGAATTTAGCCGTGTGGCCTTTATCTGCTAAAGAGCCCTTTGTAGGTTTGATCATAAATTCTTTAAATTTCTCTATCAATAACGCGAAATATGATATGGCATGGAGAGAGAGAGAGGAGTCTAGCTGTTAATATAAAAAATAATGCAAGGCTGTCTATCCTTGGTTTACCTAAATAATATGAGAAGGAACACACGTGTAAGAGTCAGGGTGAGTACCGGGAATCCAGACACAATGCCGATATCACAAGTAGCGAGTTTTAAAAACTCGCAACTTAGTACCTGAAACTCGATATTGGTACTAAATCGCGAGTGCCAAGTCACAATCCCCGATATGGTGGTACAAAGTGACGATAAAAACTTAGAAAAATTTCCAACAACTCCCTCATCAAAAAAGACTGAAATTGAATTCGAAGAGCCATAGCTAGAGACAAATCAATAATTTTTGAGTAATTGTTATCAGTAGAAGTTGCTTATAAACCTACTTGAGTGTTTGAAAGGGAACAATCTAAATAACAAGCTATAACTAGCTATATGACTGTAAGCTATAACTTCGCGGTTGTTCTTGTAATTTCAGGCATTTTAGAGCCTTATATCAGTTTGTTAGTCTTGGAAGTGTTATATGTACTATATGAGTAGTCGTGAAACAGGAGAAGCGTTTGCATAATAAACCTTGAAGCCGATTTTTGAATGCATCGCATTCACTTTCTTTCGCTCTTTGACTAGATATTGATTAGAATTAGTCCTCCATAAACTACAACTACACGGCTTATTGTAACGCAACTTACGCAACCGATTATAGCAAATATTTTCATGTTTTTATGGTCATGTATCTAAAGCATTGAAATTCCAAACATAGATCCAACGAATATGAAGAAAAGTAGAATATTGAATCTTGCCTGGTTAGAGGAAATACGGTGCTTTTGGAAACAAAAATTAAGTGGGACTCCAGGTCCCATCACCGTAATACAACAATAATACAACAATACCACGTGACAAATAATATTAGGGTCATCCGCTGAATGCTAGCAACTAACAGACACGATTATTACAACACGTAATTAGCAGGAAATTGAGGGCGTGGGAGGTGAAATATGAAGAACTGATTGTCAGTGGAGGGAATATAAGAAGTTTTGTTTGATGATAATTCTCAACAAGCTTTGTATTTTACCTTGAGTAAATGATACTAATTTCGGCCCATTGCAATAATATTCATTTAAAAATTTCGTGGTAAATTTGTCGTCATAGACTATAATCTTCATGAGTCACCACAGAATATTTGTCATGGAACATTATTGGAAACTTTACGGTGATGGGACTTCGAGTCCCACCTAATTTTTGTTTCCAAAAACACTGTCTTTCCTCTAACCAGGCAAGATTCAATATTCTATAGTGACTGCTTTTCTTCATATTCGTTGATAGAGACCTACTTTATTTACAAAATATAGTCACACTATATGTTATGTTAATTAGGTAACACATGTGAAGCTGTTACGTTTTTCATTCAATTGCACAAAGTAAAATTCGTGGAGCCACTTTCCATAACAAATGTGATGTATGCTTCAGTGGGAATGCTTGACTAAACACGAATTTCGGAAGACAGTGGTTTTAAACGATTTTTATGCAAGTCGTTTGATTGTTTTAGGTAATGTGTATGCTCGTCATGTGTACATAGTTTAGCTTAGCACAATAGCTTATAGTGTTTATTAATAAAATAGTATACATATTTAGTTTTTGTATTTTAAAAGCAATATTTAGTTAAATTAACTCCTAGTATCATTATGCATACATTTACTTTACAACGGTATGTGTCGGTTTGTGTGTTTTCTCTTTTATCTCTAGTTGACGCACTCGAAATACGTGCTACGTCCTAGTATACGTATTATAAAATATGGTGTACATGTTTATGTGCACTACATGCAGTGTGCTGCCAAAAGTAGGGTTTAGCCATAAGGTGCTTCGTGAAAATTTAATCCAACATATTACCTCTGGAATGAAGTTATTTACCAATTCAAATTAATTCTTTTACTTTCCAGAGTTCCTCGCTGTTTTGTGAATTTGCTCATTTATCACAAAGTCACACAAGTACCCATTCTTCTATCAAATGGCTAATCATACCATTCACTCTCTCATTCACTCCACAAGTTTTGCTAAAAGAGCTACGTTTGCCACACCAATGTAGAGAGGCTATCTGATATGGAGAATTTGGTAATAATTCGAGGTTAATCATTTGCGGAGATTAAGTGGATTACTTTGCAATGCAAATATTGGACATTTGGTCCTTCTCTTGTTTCTGCTACATTTGTGTTCTAATAATGCAAATATATTCCTCTCTTGTAGTCAGAATAACGTAAAAACGTAATGTTTTTCAAAGGGAAATCATTCAGTTCTCATGATGACATATCAGGCCGCTAGAAAAACCAACGATTCAAGCATACCGCAAAAAGGGCTATGTAAATTATTCTACCCAAAAGTTGTTTTATGGAGGTTATATGTGGATATTCACATTTGTACGAGAACAAAACTTCAATTACTTTATACACCCACGCACGGAAACGTTTTTGTTTTGTTTGGGAATCTGATCGTAAACAAGAAATAGGGGAACAATAACTCTTCAATAATTGGGGCTTTTACCTGGGTAAACAAAGCATGCAGCGTGATTTCCTATTCCATTTTTTTGTATTGTTCATACATGCATGTACTTGTTCGCTTTAATCTTTCGTTGCCCAAACTGTATTATGCAACGTCGGTACATCATCAGTTTTCTATCATTTTTCTGTGCAGGCATCGGTCGACTTTACTTTTGTGTAGTTTTACCTCAGGCTAATAGGTGTACAAGCTATTATGCAACATTTATACAAGTATTCATTACAACATGCACACTACACGCTATCTGGAGTAGGTTCCCAAGTTAGCAATTGAAGACTTGCTGATTTCGCGAGCTCCATTCCACCTGCTGACCCATAGTTGTTGAGGGTGTTGGTTGCAGCATCCCTAGCGGTGCGCAGTGACCGTGTGTAAAGCTTCAAAACTTGACAGTTGCACGTTACAGAGAGTGCAATGAAGATACCCTGAAGAGCAGAGCCACATGCATATATGACCCAAGCCAATTTCCATCCAAGGAACACGGCGGCTGCTCCTGACATGACTACCAACAGGATGTACAGCATAATTCGCACAAAGAGGAAAAGCTGGAGGCGTCTTCTTCGGGTGGCCTTCTCTTGTGCCTGCAGATAACACACAGAAAAAAACTGTTTAATACAAAGTATCAACTTAGCTTCTACCCTCTGCTCAAAACTCACCTCAATGTGAGTGTTTGCATCAGGCATCATTTCTTGCCAAGATCTTAATGATACACCGTGTCATGGCTTCAGATTCAATTTCAACCCTTCATCATGCCTTACCAACAACACTTATTGAGGATTGAGGGAATTACATGTATACATAACGCTAAAGTTTTCTTTTCACGTGCTGTCCCAGTTTTCGAACAGATTTGCTTTCATATTATTGCAATACCCTATCCCAACAATCAACTAAAACTATGCTTTCCTTTAACTTTATTCAACAAGCATTCCTATTTTTTAGAGGAAAAGATCATGGAAAGGGCATGCATTGCATACACAAACGAGGTATTCACCCTTTTGCCTTTAACTTTCTACTAAGGTAAAAATATGACTGTTGTTCCCACAAAGGACAAAAATTCCTCAGCCGATTGTTCTAATGCAAGCCATAAAAATGCTTTTGTTATTTCGTACCTCACTCTTATAGTTTAGTCTAATAAAAACAACCTTGAACACTGCGCACTTTCTTTTCATACACTTCTTTCGTCTTTGCTATATTTCATTTTACTTTTTGTGTTGTGGAAATCTCTCCTCAAGTCAACAAGTCCAAGTATAGTTTTACAACTGCAAAACCAATATGCCCAGTGAATATACCGTATTATATTATGGTGATATGTATGTCCTGTCCAAGATCCTAATGTGATCCTTCTATTAAAACGTGCTCAAAAAAGTTGAAAGCCTTGAAAGAGGATTCAATATATTATGTATTTGCTACTTTCATTCTTTTTGTAAGTGAGCTTTACAAAAGCAATCATCCTATCTCATACACCTCTCAGTTCCAGCAGTAAAAGTGTGTGAATAAAATGATTGTCTAGCGTAAATACAATTTCTGGTACGATGTTGAACTTTATAATATGTATCTTTATTTAGCACAATAACCTATACATGTGATATGTATACCTTTCTCAGCTCATTCCTGTGAGAAAACAAGTAAACCCTGCCAATTTGAACAACATATCAAAAGGATATTTTTTCCTTTTTAAAAGCAGAAACGACTTAACATTACGTGTACTGCTAGTATTTCTGTTTTTTACTGGTATTATGATGGTTTAGAATCTACAGTTGCCATTGCAAAAATGAACCCTTTAGCAGGATTATAGTTTGCTATTTCGTCTGCACATTTCCACAATTTCAGTTTATCCTGATCCTAGATTGTGACCTAAAAATTGCATCTTCCATTTTTCATATTTGGTGCATCAGCTCTGTTTCCTTTATGAATGCCTGAATAACACCGTTTTTCTGTCTGGTTTTAAGTCGAAATGGGAAAACGCAAAAAATTATATGGATGTATCTTATGTTTATTTTATTTGTTCCGAAATGTGATACCATACATCAAAATAAGTGTTTATACTTCTATATTTACCCAGTAACGAATTTTGTGGGTACTCAGAAATTGAAAGAAGATTGGAACAAACCCCAACACACTAACATGTTATATTATTTTAAAAAGATTGCCCAAAGATGTAAAAAGAGTCAAAATGCGTGTATGAAGTGGGCATCTTATTTCAAAAATATTTTATGTTTGCTTGCACGTGATACAACAAAGATCAAATCTCTTTTGGTATTTTTGCGGCATTTACTAATAATAGTAATATTGAGGATGAGCACACCATACATTCCATAATAGTAAACTTTAGCATCCATGTGTTTTTGCAAGAAATAAAGCCACCCCTTTAGTAGTGATATTATTATACCAAATGAAAACTCCATTATTTGGTCAGATGGGCTAGAAAGAGTGTAAACAAACGAATGATGGGTCTCTAATGAAATGGGAAAATGCCAAAGAGAGGGAAAGGAAATGGGTTGAGCGGTTGAGCTTCCAGTTACGTTTTCCTTTCCTTCATTTCTATGTTTTCAGTGCTTTTCTCCCACTCCTACTTACATTTTGTGTATGTACATTTATGTATAAATATCTCTAATAAGTTTTACTAAAAAGTACTTCTGTCCCTACTCCCTACACTGAAATAACTTAAATAATATGTCTATACTGTACTCATATATGAATGCTGCCAAAATAAAAGGATTTTTTCCTCTTGAATAGGGGAAAGTGCGACTAAAAAGCTTAAAAAGTAATAGTTTGTTCTCTTTTGCGATGGTCTGGCGACTACTCTATTGCACTATATACCCAAATACCTATATAAGATCATTGAATACTAACAATAATACGTCCAGTTGAACACCAGCATCGACCGGCTATCATACTACGCTCATCAGTCACTGCCTTTTATTTTCTGAGGAAACAACAAAGACCTGCAATTCGTTCCAGTACAGTGGTCCTTTTCCTTAACTTTTGTATCATCATCATCACTCTCACCACTATCATTGATGATGAACATCATCCACCAAACATACAAAAACATCAAAATGCTTCAATAAAAGTCGTAAAGTTTTATTTAGTTTAGTGCACAATGCACAACATGACTTGTACGTAGTATAAATGTATCTTCAATCCTGTGCTAGTAAGTAACTGGGAACGCAGAAGGGTTTATCATTGTCGAAAGAAAAATAGGTAGTCTAAATATGCCAACTGCGAAAAATCGACTGTTGCTTTTCTGCCCTCAGCTCTCAGCCTTCTACTCCCTTTTCCTTACAAATGCAAACACACTATACACAAGTGTACTTTCACATATATTACTTTTTTACTCGCATAAAAACCTCTGATATATGTTAATATTCGAACAGTGAGACAGAATGCTGTTTGCCATTTTTCACAAGAAATTAACTTGGTTTTCATTGTGTACTAGCATTTTTTTACATTCAGTTTTATTTATCCAATGAAATAAAGTACTAAGGGCCATGTGGATGGTGTAGTGTAATAATGAGAGTGCTTCACCAGAGTACAAAGTGAAATTTATCCCACAATGTCCTCGAGTGTCTGAAACACCCAAATAAGTGGCTATATTAATTGGATGTCGACTAAAGTTGTTACATAATGCATTCACCAAAAATAGAACTCGAAGTCATTTTATTTGCTCATAATGTTTGAAGCGCGGAATGGGGGGATGCTAATAGGTGGTATTCTGCCAAAATGACATTAGCATGTAACAATATCTGTGAATGAAGTAGTAAACACTTCAAGTAAGAGCCCAACTTTAGCTTCAAGAAGGAAACTTTCTCCTGCTTTCCCTACATTTTTCTTTGTTTGAACCTACGTTTTTTGGGATAATCTGGTATGGCATTACTGATACTACACGAAATTGTAATTCAGTTGATTAGATTCCATAGAATGTACCTCACAAGGGAATTGTTTTAACATAATATGCATAATATATGTGCCTCTTTTATAAGCAACATTATTATTGTACTCTTTGTTGGTTTCAAATGGTGGCTACTTTTGGACCCAATATGTAGAAATATGAGATAATATAAGTACTCGGGATTTCCGTAGAGTTAAGCTTTATTTGCTCTTTAGCTTTCCCTTGAACAACGAGATTACCAAGCCAAAAAAATAACTCTTTTTTCTAGACCATCGGGGCAGGGGCAGAAAATCTGTTTCTGGAAAATATAATCCATTGACTTTCGCGGGGAAAAACCAAGTTCTTGTTTTTCGATTTTTGTTATTGGTAAGTTTCAATCATCCAACTGTCGGAAGCGAAACGAGGCCACCTCAAAGACGGAAGCAGAGTGTTATTTTTGTTTGTAATACCTTGATAGGAATACATTTATAGAAATAACATACATTATTAGCTGCTCCAAGATACGAAAGAAACTATTTACTTTTACGATCAATACAAGTATAATATCACGTACAAGACATGATAATTACCGCTCCCCAGAGACTAAGGAAAACACTTCTACATCAAGGCTACGCCATTAATCAATACGGAAAAATTAATCATGTAGATGGGTACATATCCAGTAGTAGCTTAAGCCAAAGAACAAAAAAATGTAATTTTTACCTTTCTTGTTGGAGCGAATGCAGCTGCCACTCGAATAGCGATAGCTCCTTTTACAACGTAATAAATAGTCACAGCCAGAAGTATCCAGTATGGTATTAAAAATGTGAGAAAGAATGTTTGATTTGAAGGGAACCAACAATTGTGTGGCTTCAGCTCTGTAGCTGTCATTTCTCCGATTCCTCCATTATGGCTCTGTAATAAAAAAATGAAATCATCATTCATTCATTTTCCCTCAGATAAACGATCATATAGAATATCAAATCAAGTGTCAAAAACAGATAATGTTGGGCTCTTCATTCATCAACATGGGCACTCATCATTAACTGATGACATTCCCATTTTATATTGCTGTTAGCACTTCAGCTGCTGGGGCAAATTGAACATATATAAACTACAAAATGTTGATCGTAATATCAAAGACTTCGTAAAAACGTAAAGGCTACATTCATAGCAAAAATGCTTATTATTATTATTATATTTCTATCATCAAAACAAGTGGTGGTTCATTTCTTTCCTATCCATTGAACACACACATATATAGGTACTCTCTTTATAGTTTACCCCTCCTCCTCCTCACACAAACACCATCATTGTGTGTTACACAAGAGTCATCCATCTAACGAATATCATCTGTCAGACAAGAGCCCAAGTAAAAGTGAAGTAGTCAAGGACGTGTGTATGTATCACCACCAATCCATTACCGTGCCATTTTCAAGTGTCATTCGATGATAAAAGCCATCGACTTCGAGGAAAAACTTTGGAACTTGGTTGGATGGCAGAACTTCATTTAACCTCAGCTACGGCAGTAGAAAGCTGAATATTTATGTTTCTCTTTCATTATACAATATAACAATACTGGCACAACATTGTACAGCACTACTTTCACATTGAAATAACTGATATAATAGGAAAACTCGCACGTCAATGATTTCTACAACTTGAAAGCTGAGTCGCCTTTCCCCTCTGGTGCAGAATAATGTGGAATGAAAATATGTATGTACAAAATCTACAGGCCTACAAATATGAACAAACTGAAGTATGGCTGAATGCTTTTAAGAATGAGTTTTGTGGACATCAATGGTAAAGTCTCCACTATGGGATTGCCAACGAGTTGATATTCCACCGACTGATTTCCCATTGTTCTAGGGAGTTAATGAAGTATGTTGTATTGCATTGTCAGGGAGCAAACATTTGGAATGACTTTGCCACTTTCTGATAAACACTCTAGTTCGACATGTACAAAATATATGCATTCGTTCATTGTGTTGCGCAGCATTCAAAAGTTGGTAAAATGTTGCTTCTAGTCGATATCTGAATTCAGAGCTCTTATCAATTTACACAGGCTACACTTCTCTAAAAACATGTCGGTCGGTGTCACTCACATTGACAAACGACGAAGAGGTAAAAGGTTTGTGTTTTTTCCACGAAATGACATTTTCATGTACTATTCTCGCCTTTTTATACAATCTTAATTCTCCTAATTAACTAGGATTCTCATTAATTATATGTATCTACATCGTAATCATGAATAATAATAAGAAAATAAACAATTCATTACACATACCTGTACAAATATAGCTCCAGCAAGAAGTGCTCCGGGTACAGCCCATCCCAATACAGAATACTTGAGAAAGCTGGCGAAAAGGGATGGTGGTGGGCAATCAATTAGTCCCATCTGATTTTTCACCGTGTAGTAGAGATCATGTGTCGCTGCCAAGAGCCAGCATACCACCGACAGGCGTGAGTAATGAAGAGCCAGGGCAAGGCTCACACAAAGATCGGCGGCCTGTGTATAAAGAGAAAGGTATGGTTATGGTTAGTCATTCATGGAAAAGACAAACTACTTTATTTGAAGAATTGTGATCAAATCATACTCTTTATTATTCATTTCTATGTATTTTCAAACGACACGATGCCTGTTACAGAGTATCAATAATAACTGAAGTTGCGCTGATGATTTTTCTATAATTTTTACACTCATTAAATTTTAACCTAGACCTTGAGCATTGAACAACTGTCGGGAGTTTGATGTATTCTTTTGTCAATGCACATAATCATTAAAAATCAGGACAGCATAGACACGAGCATCTTCTGAAGTATTTTTCAAGTGGTAAAGATTTTCATCATTTCGTTGTGGTTAAGGATTTTCCTGAGAATAAATTTGAAAGTATAGACATATGGCTCTGAAAATGGGACTCGTGGTTGCTTTTGCGTAGGTACATATGAAAGCGTGATTTTCTGGGGGAATAAACCATGAACTGAAACGCTCTTTGTGTGTTTTATAGTGAATTGAGTGAGAAAACATAAATTCTAAAATTTCAGACTCTGTTCCGATACATCACTACAGCGTGCCTTGGTCTTGAGTCATGACGCTATATTATGTGCATTGGTTAAGGTTACGGGAAATGCTGATGATTGAGCATTGAGCGAAATGAGACGCCATCCACATCATTACACTTCAAAGGGCATACATCGTTCCTTATTAAATGGGATGTGAAAAGTTGTTACGAGTTGAAGCTTTGAGACTTCTAGCCTTAAACCTACAATACACAATGCAACTATACCTAGAAGCAAGAAATAAGAAACTCGATGATGACTACGGTGATGAGGATACTCATCCAAGATCAAAATGATGAAGCACACACCAGACAGAATCATATACAAATATGAACTACAAACCGTCATGTCATACACACAACAAGAACAGAGTATGTATCCAGCTTTGTCAGTCCAAACCTTTAATGACATTTTTCCAGTCAAAAGTTTGATGGTACTATTTCCAACTTTCCTTTTAGAATGGGAAAAAAGAAACGTGACGGAGTAATCGATGAGAACATTTTTTCTTAACATCTTGAGTTGTGTAGATTATAAAGTACGATCGGTTATGTTTTATGTTTATCTCATGTTATGTTACGTACGTATATACATAATATGTAGGTATAGCAAAGAGACATAGGCAAACCAATTTGAAGTGACAGCTACAAAAAAAAACATCTTTTAAAATAACATCTAATCAATTGATTGTAACTGCCAACGATATTTGGTCATTATGATTGCATGAGTGGTGGTTGTATAGTGGACGAATCTAGCGATTCCCAAAAATGTAAAAAGTCGCGCAAGATTTGACTTTTCAATTTTGACCAGTGTCAATTCACATCCTATAGGATTTCTTTGTATGAAACATCTGGACAGTAAAATAACATACTAAATTATGAGAGAAGTTAATTCAAGGCTGCTGTCATACTCTTCCCCTGATATATTTCACTCAGAGTGGAAAATGTCGGGACAATGAATGATGGACATTTTAAGGCCATTTTAAATAAAGAATTATGGAATGCAAGAGGAGTCCTCAAACTAAAAGAGCTGTGAATTTTACCCGAAACTATTTTTCAACTTAGTTGAGTTTCTCAAGAAATTATAATACTTGTGGAATGATGGGTGTTCAAAAACATGTTTCATTTCACCAGCAGAAGCAGACAGTGTGAAAAGTGCAACTTTCTAGCACTTTTAAAAGATGTCCTGAAAGTTTTTTTCGGAGCTGTTTTGAAAGAATCTGATGGCTATGAATTGCAAGAAACAGAGAAACTAAAACGAAAGGAATAGTTTTTTGAAAAATACCTTGAAATACATACTGAAAACTAATGCATCCCCTGAAGGCAACTTAAACTTTATAGTTTTCTGGGCCACATGAAAACGCGCATTTTAATTTTGTATTTTACTTTACCTTAAATGTCCACATTTCATGAAAATTTAATATACTTTAGCATGCTAGCGTAATATTCTGGTATAGGTATAGCCATTTCACATTTATTTGGAGCGTATTAAAAAAGTTTCTCGCAAATTGTATCTCTTTAACTACTTCCTTTATTTCTGTCATTTTTATAGACCCATAAGGAAGCGTTTATCAACTACACAAGCAAAAGAATATGCATTGCTTAAAATTAAATGCATGCTTCCATGCTACCATTCAACCAGTTATAAAACCTTACATTGTCAGTGTTTTCGTTGAACCGTTTTACAATGTACATAAAATGTACGTTCTAACCATGGGCATTTTGAATATTTTCATGTTAATTTTCATTCTGTTTCGTACTGATGTCAGAAACTAATCTCGCATTCTCGAAAATCGACGGCAAGAGAAAAAAGTTACATTTTATTCCATCTCCTGTCACTATTATATTCTATTTTTTCCATCAAATCATGGTCAGTACTATAAATATGGAGGTACACGAAGCTGAAATAATGGGAAACTTGTTTCTTTTACTGGTTGTCATTGTCGTTTGCTTCTTTTCACATTTTTCTTTTTTTATTAAAGCAACGCAGACATCTATTGTTTTTGCTTTCTTTTTAACGGAAAACTTACTTTACTTTTTCCATTAAGCATTACATATTATTGTACTTCTTTTTCTGTAATGATGGTTGTTTGTGGTTATACTTTCAGTGTTGTGGTCAAATATATTCTAAATACATTGTAAAAGTTTATTACTTTTCTGGATTAGTTTTGGATTCGACAACACTGCTAGTAATTATGTATGCTTCAAGAAGATTCTACTTTACTTATGTACATACTTACTAATGTAGTTCTCCAGCATTATTCAGAGCAAGATGATGGGAGTTTGTTTTCACTTGAATGGCTTGTTTATTTTTCTTGTTGTAAAGGCTCATTCTTATACATCATTATTGCAAAATAAAGTAATCCCTTTCGTGGCAAAGGGTTAGATCCAAGAGTTAGAGGTAAAATGAAGTTATTTAGGATTTCATAGTCTTAAGAGAAAGCATGGAGTGAAAGCAGTGAAATTAAAGCAATGAGTTGAAACGCCTGTAATTCCGAAGTTTTTTTTCGCGGATACAAAGTCCCCTTAAACTTTAGCCTGAAAAGCAGTGGGACTTCGACATGAATGAAGTGACAATTTTATTTGATTCAAGATCAAAGCTGGATTTAGAAGCTGTGTAAAAGAATGGTAAACATACATTATACATGACTATGAATTTCTGTCCTTGTTAAACTCAAGTGTTTTGAATCATGCTTTCATGATTTTAATACCTTTAGTGACAACAATGAGCTGAAACATAACCGAGAGGTATTAAAACTTTTCTGTTTGTTTTTGTGAGAGGTGAAAGTACGTGGTTGGTGGGTGATGATGACGTGATGGTGGTATGATACCCGAAGGTATAAACACAGAAACAGATTTTGGCTTCCTGTGTGTTGATGATGTAAGTAAAAAACGGAAAGCGGAAAATGATTTTCTAGGAAAATGTCACGTTTAGTCTACATAGGGACAGGAAGGAAACAATGAACAAGCAACCAACCAAGTCAAACCACTCATTCCCCATATATTATTATTTGCAGGGTAGAGAGATTCTGTTAAAATGTGCAATAATATATTGCACTTGCAAAGAGTAGCGTTGTCTGTACTGATACGCGTATCATTACTGCTGTTCTCATGAACGTGTGTGTTTTTCAATCTCAGAAAATAGCCTAGCAAGCTTTTCTTTTTCTCCTGAATCTCTTACTCTGAGAAAACAAAGTGCATCAGAGAAGTATGATAGAGGAGGGAAGGATGAGTGAGAAAACAATCTCCTTTTCTCTTTTAGTTTTCCTGCTGACTGTTGAAAGCTTCCAAGTATGTATATGGTCACTAATACTTATTATTATCGTGCAGTCTGCTAGTAAAAATAGTACTAGAAAACACACATTCATAGCAATAAAAACCTTTTCTCCACTTCCCAATGTCGTCATATCGGCACCACTACAAGCTCAACATAATGTTCCAGTCCACAGTTTACGTTTTAGGTTTATATTTTTTGTATGAGCATCTGATAGAGAGAGAGAAATAAAAGGAGAAAAGCGGCGAACAAATAAGTAAGCGGTAATACGCCTTGTTTCACTTCACCGGGAAGAATGAAGAACATAGATTTTGGTCACGTAGCCATTACAGAAAGTAAATACAACAAATACCAATATACAAGACAGCTAAGTAGACAGTCACGACCAACGCCGCTGAACAAATGGAGCAATCGCAATTGTTTATATTATATCGCTTTGTTTGTTTCGAATTTTTTCGCAAACAAAATAATACACCGAAACAGGATACGCATCAGAAGCAATCTGTATCGGAGAGTTCGTTGTGAACAAAATTTGGAGTAAAGTGTGTTGTCTCGTCGTAGCTCTGCTTGGAATGGAGTGGTAGTTTAAGGTAAATGTGACGGAGTCGCATAAAACTCAGTTGCAGAGAAAGTATTTTCTCTCGAACCATCACATATTGGCGAGGGCTATGATGATGATGATGCTTTATTACTTTGCTTCATCCCTCTCGGTAGACAACTATTTCATGATTAAACTTGGTCATACAATATGGGCTCTCGCAGGCCAGTTTCTAGACTCAGTCGACCGGTATACTTTTCAAGGATTATGATCATCAACATCCTATTCATGACTACTATATTCATTACATATATTTTTAGAATTTTCATTATTTGTAAATACCTTTTATATAAATTCCCTCGATGAGAATTCAAATACCGGATATTTAATGCGCTAGTCGACAAAGCCATATAATATGGGATGTTTTAATTTACTGTAATATGAATAGGTATACTGATAAGAAATACATTTTGCAATATTAGCCACACATTCTGCACATATTTTACATATTTTATGAGTTTATTTTGTGACGGTGGTATGTTCTTGTTAAACCTTGTTACTGGTTGGGCTCAGGGTTAATCCCGAGATGTTAGTGCAGACAGATGAGAAGTCATTATTTTTAATTTAAAAGTGTTGAAACCTATACACTCCCTTGTTTGTACTCAGTCTCTTGACTAAGCATCTACTATCCAAAAACAATTCAGTATCCGACCCCTACCAAAATCATTTCACATAAATAAAACAATGCAAGCTATTTCAATAATGCGAAAAAATATCCATAAAAGAGACAAACGAGTGAACTCACAGTCTCTAACTCTCTAACCTTGAAATATTTGTTTTGTCTGAAGATATTGTTTGTATTATTTAAACCTGAGCACAGAAAAGAGCAAAAAAGAAAAATCAACTCCATCAATTATTTTTTTAAATAGAAATTTTTGATCACGGCAATTGTATGCGTCGATTAACATTATGATGAACTACTGTCAACTCAATTTCACAATATCCAAGGCGGGGATTATATTAAGTTTCTTGCTTTGAGAGAAGTTCTACCTTTTATTCTACCAGCTAGAAATTTAAAGCTGTGAATAAAAATAGTTTACGCAAATAGATAAAATCGATATTTGAGATAAATATAGAATGTAATGTAGGATATTCATTCTGATTGCTAAATGTAGTTTACTGTGAAAATGACGACTATTCCATCTTTACATTAAGAATGAAAGTGAGGCTTACATTGATGGTAGAGAATATCGTGGGTGTGTATATCTTTTTCCATTCTGTGAATTTTATGCCTGAGTAAAAATTCTATAAGAAAAAAGTTCGTCTCTGTACTAACAACTATGCTATGATTTTTCTCATTCTGCTGCCGTCAGCAGACGTTCAAAGTTCGTAAAAAATATTGACAAGAACTGCGCATTTAAAGTTAGGTATCGCCATCATCAACCTGTCTGTCGTACGGTCTACAAAACTTTTCCATTTTACTCATTCTGACTTCATTAATACGTAGACGCAAACAACGTAACTTTGTTTTAACTACAATTTTTATTAGAACACCACGTTAAAAACTTCACAATCTGGAGTGCACGTTTGTCTAGTTTTTATGTATTATAGGATCCGACATCCGACTATGGCCGAAGAAATTTCATTTATTTATATGAATCAAAATTGACCCATGCAATCTCGAAGAACCTTTAGTAGTAACGTGGAAAGAAAAAAACTAAATAAATCATACACCATAAAACAACGAACAACCTGTACTATGAAGTTTTACATCTTATTCTAAGATAGCTGCAATACCAATCTACTAAAAAAATTTGATTATTTTTGAAACGAGCAAAAAGTAGTGGAAATCTACTTTTAACCACCCTTGGGCATTTTCTTAAAATAACAAAGAATGCTACGTAGATTTTTAATGCTTTTACCATCCATCAATAATAATAACACGGTAAAGTTTGTGCAGATATAATTCCAGACTTTCTCTGCCTTTCCTTTCTCTGCTGCTAATGAACTACGCTAACAAATTCTAATAAAAAACGAATTACATATTTATATCTCTTGAAACGGGAGAATGAGAATTTTCACTTTCTTTATTTTTATCCATCTGAGCCTTGTTTTCTCTTCATTCGTCATCATCGCACTCATAATACATTTATGTATTTTGTTTCTCTTCATCCTGTGTACATGTGACCTGGTTCAGCTCTCCTTGCTCTTTTACAATAAAAGACGAAATGAAATATGCATACTATCAAGAAACGTCTTGCATTGTCTGTAACCTTCATTTTCTCTCTCTTTTCTTCTTATCATGTCTGTTAAGCTTCGTCATCAAGCGTACTGGTAGAATACCCTTCATATTTTTTCGATTGCTATTCTACTGCTAAAAGAGCAACAGCTTTTGATATTATCACAGCCCGTATTGTGAAAAACACAAGTTGCGATGAATTTTCATCATAAAATTCTCATCATGGTACGAGAGTGATCATTCTTTTCTCGTGATGTTGTCAACAACATCAACAAATCTACTATTCACCAGACACAACTGGCAAGTTGTTCAAGGCTGAACACATACCTTATACCTTACTCTACTAGAAAGTTCATAGGTAATGTATATTCACTTATAAGTATGCAATGCAATTCACGAAACGCAACTTCCATTTCTATTGTACCCGCTATTGTGCCGTGGACACGAGATCGTGTATGCACATTAAAAAGGAAGGAAGGTAATAAAATGATCAATCCCTACAAAAGAAAGTTAACTGGCTGACTTTGAATTGATTGAGTCGAACAGAGAGCAGAGGAGTGGTTTCGTTATACATACGCATACCAATGTAACCACCAAGTTAAAAGCGATGGCTATGTTGATAACTCATTCGATTCTTTCTTCTGCTTGCATTCAAGGAACTCAAGTCGGCAGTGCGTAGAACTAAGGTCATAGAAGGCACATTAATGCTGTTGCTGCCGACTCTTTTATCACAAACTTAACTTTATCTCAGAATGAAAAAGAACAGAACTAGGTGATAAGACCCGCAGAACAGTTTTTCTCCAGTTTCTAGAGTGCTTTATGATGATAATGGAAGCAAGAAGTCTTGAATTTTATCATATGACATAATACATGTCGTCCTTTCTTCCCTGCTCTTCTTTGCACATGCTGGCTTAAAATATACACAATTGTAAAAAGTAAAACAAAATACACACAAATCATGTACCTACTAACGGTATATTACCTTTTGTATGGTAGTTTTGATAGTTAGGTATAAGTTTTGCTTGCACTCCACCCTACATCATTCCAAATTCTAATGCTATCCCCATTATAGCGTATTGTATTTATAACAAAAACGTATCGTTTACCGCGTTTAGCCAGTGGACACTTAAACAACATCATTAGTAGAAATATTACCAGCCATTTATAATATGTCCAAATTACCAGATTGACATAATACTCAGAAGGCAACTACACTCAAATTAATAAGATAAATTAGTATAAAATTGAGCCTCATTTGTTGAATGCAGCTTTTTGTGTCAGATAACGATAGTGGAGACGAGAAAAGGAAGAAAGGATTAAATAAGTTGGAAGGAATTAGTTTATAGCCTTGAAAGTCACCAGCTGTGTTAATCTGAAGGGTACCAGGAAGAAAAAGCATCAAGTGTTATAGCATTAAATAATAATTTTGACTTTGTTTGTTTAAGCAGGTATGCATGTTTTGTGACTTACGATTTTTGATTACGACGTGCGCGCAAACAACAACCTCTTTGCAAAATTTTAATTTCATTCCATTAAAGAAGGTAGTTAAGTAGCCTCAAGTTGTTTCCCAACCCCTTGTTGTTTGCTTTCACTTTCCTACCACTAACGCAAGGTAAACATACTAAAATTCCTTAAAATGTTTATCACTCACTCAACAATCAACGTTAAGAAAATTAAGATTGGTATTGTTAGTCCAACCACAAAAAAATTGGTATATTATGTTGAAGTATCTAAGATTATACACATTACTAACGTCAACAACTAGAACGAAACCCACAAAAATCTCAAGTAACACTTTCACAATCTTTGCAACATGAAGCCATTATTGTAATTGTGTCTGCGTTTCTGCTCTTATGCTGTTCTCTGAAAGTCTACACCATACTATACCAGGAAATGTAGCACAGAAATAAAAAGAATTTGAATTACACGTCCAAGATAACTCAGCTACAGGATATTACAGAGAACTTGTGGAGTGAAGAAGGGGTGTAAAAATATTTTAATATTGACAGCTTTATAAGTTGTTTGGGGCATCAGGAGACTTACTCGGGCTAATTTTTAAAAATGTGCTTATGTTTATCCATTAAGTACATTCGATTTTCACCGAGTAACTTAATTACATTCGTTCACACATGAAACTACCCATTAGATATATAATGGTAAAATATTTCAATGTTGAAGGAATTAGCAAAACTCAAACAAATAAAACAACGTCCTGATTTCCTGAAACTCAGTATACGGATAAAATGGAACTTATTGGTGTTGTCTAATTAAAAGTTTCATAAAACTTTTGATGGTGAAATGAATCTGGCACAAAGCAAAATTCCAGTTTCGGAAAATTGCCGATTCGATTAAATATTCTTGTTTGGTAGCAATGCTTCTAACATTTTCTATTTCAAGTTATTTATGTACATACAATATTCAGAAAGAAAATGAGCTTTCGTTCTCTCAATAAACTTGAATGGATACAGGTACAGGGTCATTACATTAGAAGAGCCTTTGTATGAAATCAAACGCACGTGCTTCCATTTTCTCGATACGAAGAAAAGTGAATTATATTACATTCTATAGACGGTGAACGTAAAATCAGAACTATAAAAATATTAGCCGAAAAAAGCAACATGCCCAAGTTTGTAGGAGCCCACCTTCCACCTACATCATGATATTGTTAGGATTTTTAGAGTCGGAGAAGTCGAGTAAGAGGGAAGCTAAAGGGCATTGATTTGGAAGCTATCAGCTTCAAAAAAGTTCTGGGAAAGTTAGTGCAGTACAAATAGAGCGTAGTGCAAAAAACTGTTATATTTGCATTAAACTGCATAAATCAGAGCACATGGTGGAAATATTTACACACAAAAGGGATATAGTGATATATATACACATGTGTCTCTTGTATGTAAAGCACATTCAAATTTCCGTATGGTGCTCATATTATTCTACTCTAAGCTTTACATCCTTTTTCATTTTTGATGGAGAAAGTTTCCTTCCGTTTTTAACAATTCAATATTTACTTTTCACTCATGACTTGTTGGATCTTAGGTTTTGGCTGATGTTGCAAGACCAGCTTATGTTGCTTGCTTTTGAAAAAACTGCATTGCCTTATTCAATGATTTATGTATAAATGAATGCATCACAGCTTTTCATGAAAGAGAAAAAAATGAGAATACGTTCGGTTAGGTGAACTTAAAGGGTCTGGGAAAGAGAAGCAAGTTGTCTTTGATATTGACGATAGCATCGCTGCTCAGATGCTACTGAACATTGAACATATATGGCGATTAACAATGTTGCACCCAAATAACAAGCAAAAACAAAGCGTATGGTAGAAAAAATGTGATGTCGGCAAATGTGTATAGACTTTTGTAATCGTATTTCTTTCCGTCTTTTCTTTTCTCTGTCAGTTGGCCCTATTCGAACGGAGCATTATTTGTGTGTGCGCACGAACACTTGTGTTGAATTTTATCTACGTTACTTCAATTACTGACAATAAATGATAGACCACACAAATGGTTCTTCCAACGAACATGCTACACGACTCTACTTGGTGAGAACGAGATAGACTGTTTCGCCATTTTTTCTTCGTTTCAAAACATAAGATAAATGGAGTTATCGAGGTTTGAATGAAGGAATTCTAACTTTAACTTGCCCTAAAAATCTTTTTAAAATCATTACCTAATTTACTGTGCTTCCTACCAGACAATTGTAATTTAGGTAGGTTATTGCAAGTGCTGGTATGGGGAACAAAGTATTGCAAGATAGAGTATACTAATATGAACTATGTATGCACTTAAATAATATTATGAATGAAGTAGAGGAAATTGACATTAAACAATAGTTAATGACTGGATACCAACCTGAACGCCTCCGGCTCCAACAACGTACAATAGCTGTGTGAGGAAAAGTGATGCCAGCAAATTCATCAGGGTAGTTCCAGCCACGCTCCGTAGATCAGAGAATAAACTGAAATACACAAAAAAAAACAAAGGTATTTAGCTAAATGGTTAAAGCTACAGACTGTCTGTATCCCGTAATAAGCATCAATCTTTCAATGAAGTCCAGCCTGACTTATCAACATAACTATTATCTTGAACATTAACAAAGTTAAAGAACTTTGAACTAAATGGCCGATTAAAGAAAACAAGTTATCAAGTTTCCTGTAATGTTTTGGATATGTTACATTATACCAGCTCTTCATCCGATTACTTTAGTCTGCTTGTGATTAAAGGAAAAGTTTACATTAAGCAGTTATGCACCTTCCGAAAGGAAGTTACACAGTCATGTAATATAGCAGTCGTCAGGTTTTCATTCATTCTATTCATTCAAGTGCAAAAGCTATATATTTATGAGTTATTTTGTAACAACTGCTACAGTATGGTTGCAGTGTGTTCCACAATATACGTAAATTAGCTTTCGAAATTTAGGAGACGTGACAATGTTTGTTTTCGAGTACTTTGCGACTTGCGCTTCAGCAGGTTGTTGTTGTTGCCGTTACTCATGATAATGCTAACGGCTACTGCTCTCCTCCTCTCATTTCATTTCTCATCTACCAGTAAAATATTATTAAAATATTCTTGTTTACTTACGAAGCACTTTATTGCCTGCATAAAATAAGCTTTTATTTGTATAGTGTGGCATGATGATTACAACGATGATGAGAATCCAACTTGAATAAATAAAGCATATTACAATCTTACATAATATTGCATCCCAAGCGCTCATCACAAAAAGGAGAGTGAAGAGAGACGGTTTTCATTATCATCGCATTTTGTATTTATAAATTTGTTTTATTAATATGAATTCTTCTTCCTCTCCGACCACTCGTTTTATCTTTTCGTGCAGCGAACGTTGGCAGTGGTAGTGTAGCATTTCGTTGACAGATTTACGAGCATCTTGCAAAACGCTACCCTTTTTTCAGATACATCTAACTAGGCTGTCTGTCATCCTAATCAACACTGGTCCATAAGCTTTTATTCTTTTCCACATTTAGACTCAGACAGAAGCGTATTTAACCTTTTCGTGACCGGCCACAGGCGCGTTTTCCTACTTTACTTCTTACTTTTCAGCCAGTAGGGAAGCATTAATATCCGCAGTTACTAAAATGATATACAGACGTCATACCATTATTGTTATCATCTCTCATATTCCATACCGCTCCCGGCGGAACGGAACTTGAACTCTCATACCTTGTGTATATTATGCCGCATATATTTATACTTACTTTTAGACTCTAACTGCGGTTCATATTATCTTTCCCTTCCTTTCATTTTAATCATCACCTGAAGGGAGGGAAAGATCTAAACATGCGCGTGGAGTTATTATGATATGATGTACCTCGTAACTACTTTACAGTTTCCTGCATTTCTTCTGTTACAGAGAAAGCAGATAAAAAGCGTCTACGTAAATGTAGATACCTTGTTGTAAGCACATTGAAACCGTCAAGTTGTTTCACCTATTTCTACTTTTCTTAATAACTGTGAGCATGGCAGTAATCACACGTTTGCAACTTGCCGAGTTGTACGTTTTCAACTTTACCCAAAAGTTAGTGTGGTCCAACATTGTGCTTGCAATGCACTATCCATATGATAGTTCAGTGATGCGATATATTGCATAGAGAGAAAGTAGACTTCCTTAATGCAAACATTCTCTGTTGAGCTATTTTGCATTCCACATTTCTCTTCCCTCTGTTCGCAACAAAAATGAAAATCTCATTAGCAAGGAAAGATATCTCTCAGGAAAAACGAGTATAAATATTATACTTCCTGTAACATGCCTAAAATTACTATTACCATCCTCTTCATAAGCGAGCTAACAAAGCTTCACACGACAACATTCGTTTGGCATCCTGTTCTAGGATTCACCAGAAGCAAAACCTGTAAAATATACTACGCACATCTAGAAGAAGAAATTAAAAGGAGAAAAAATGTTTGCTCGTCGTCCCGTGGAAAATTTAATGTAACCGTAAAAACTACTTGAAGGGACCTCATTTGTACATCCTGTTGTGAAATCAAGTCATCTCCTCACAGTTCCTTTTACAAAAGCACACAAACAAGGCAATATTTATCATATCAACTACACACGGTTTGCTTGCATTAAGCTGTGAGAAAGGAATGTCCTAAATTAGACCCGAGAAAGGGAAAATTCTTTTTCTCGTGGAGTTTTATTACAGTATAATTTCTCCATGGATGAAGGTACTTCAATGGGAATTCTAAATGTTCCGTGTGGTTATATCTTTTGTCTAAACATCTTCAAAGGAATTTTATTGCTCCTATATACAACATTTAACATTATTATTTTAGTTAATAAAAGCTATTTCAACACCCAAAGGCTAGTAAAAATGTTCCTTGAGAAATCACATTTGCATACATGATGGGATGAACACAAAACTGTTCATGTATTATACCTGTCCGCACATTTCGAATAGACCTGAAGATGAAAGAATAATAATTATTACCTAAAAATTAAACCAGTTATTTTGGAGAGTTTATTGGCTCAAAGTAACTTTATTACGAGCTGTATTATGGTTAAATTTTCATCTTTTAGTCAATGGAATAATGAATGAATGAAATTTGCATCGACGATTGATACGTAATCTATTAAAAATTGCTAAAATTTGGTAGCAAAGCCAGCTACCAAAAATGTCACTATTTAAGCTTTTTCCATATACCATACCTTTACCTAACGCTAATGACATTGTGATACTAAAATTTAATTATCGCACTTTGAATAAGGACTGAACTGTGAGCCTGTGAAATTTATAACTTCATTCATGCTGCATTGCGTTGATGAAAAATTGATTTTTGGCGTATATTTGCATTCTTGTACTGGTGATTGTAGAGGGAAACGTTTCTCCAGGGTCGGAAGGATAGTCCTGTCCGCCTTCACAATCAGCATAATGTAATTTCCCTCTTACATTGAGACAAATGCAGAAAAGGACAAAAGTTTTGCAAATAATATTGCTGCAGAAATCAGCATCATGTACAATTCATGCTATGCGTGTCGCCTTATGAGAGTGGTTTAAGCTGTCAGCAGGAGTCAGAAATGAAGGAACACATGTGGCAATGTGGCCAAGCATTTGAAAATACTGTACTAGCAGAGAAGATAAATAGGAAGGTTTGAAGAAAAACAGGAGGAGGAAATAATATTTTTGATTAGACCTGTCTCCCACAGAAGGCAATACGCTGAGCCATTTTTATGCGCTACAAAGTTGAAATAGAAGTGAACTCACAGAAATATAAGAGGCATGATTAAGGTTAACTTGCAAAATTCTTTGTTTTCTCATACTACCTCCTTCTTTCTGTTTAGATATCAGCTTTTTGCTGGCTGAACATAATGCAAAATAAGAACCTATCTTAAGCTTTTAAAATAATTGAGAATGTGACTAAAAGCAAACAATATAACATCAAATATTTTGTATTGCTTGTGACTAGTCTTGAATTGAAAACAAAGTCAAGTCAAATGTATCTAGTTGGATTTGTTTGTGTAAATCCTTTTTAGTCAAGGTGTTACAAAAGCAAAACTCATAATTTTTAGTTAGGTCGACTCATGAGGGTATGCGGAAGATGGCTAGAAAAGCAGTAGCAGACTAGAACAAACAAATAAAGCGCATAATTTATCATCAAAAAAAGAACTGCGCACAACTGATGTCATTGCTGTTTAGATGTGAGAACAACGAAGTAATAGTTTTTTCCGTTTATATATTATTTGCATACACTTTATGTCCTGCCGTCACCTGCCTCTACAATGTCCTGCGTTTTCAGTCAAGAATGGTATTTTATAAAGGAACGCAAAGTGAAAGTAGTCCCTGAAAAACGTACTCTGTCATCGTCATTCGTTACCCACCACCTCCCGTAAGCGTGCTTGTTTCTCATTTCAATTTGAATATTCAGAAGACTGTAATGCAGCGTGAGAGAGATGAGTATAATGAGATGAAGCGAGTGGAATGGGAAAAGCTCTTTAAAACTGACTTTCAGGTTAAATGCGCTGTTGTCGAGTCATTGGTAAAGATGGTAAGATTCAGGTCGTGTGTATATTATGATGTTAATGATGACAACAAAACAGGGTAAACTATACACATTTTCTTACTTTCAGTTTCCTTTCCATCTTCGCCACCTTTCTTTCGTGAGTAACCATTCTTACCTATTTTACCTGATAGACATCGACGAGAAAGCAAATTAATGCGGACGGAATAATGAAAGTAGTTCTGGAAAGAGAAAGTGTAGCAGGGGAAAACTTTTACTTCAAAACTTTTTGGCTGATCCTCGAAAAAGTGGTGGCAAAAAGCTGTGTGGAATAATGATGTAAAAAATAAGAAGCACAGTAGGAGAACAGCATTATACAACGTGAAGAATGTTTTCTGTTCTCGAAATAATAAATATAGAGAGAAAAACTACATGAATACGTATGACGTGTATGCATGTCCATGTGGCTTTTTTCAGGTTTGTATATAAGTCATACTGCAAGGTGGTGCAGGTACACCTACTAAACTGTTCTTCATTTTTTCAAGTTCCAGACAACTTAGGTTTTAAGGTAGAACATAAAAAGTATAACATAAAAATATGAAAGCAGAACTTTTTTCTTTAAAAAATTGCCTTGGCCAGAAAGCTAACTGCTATTCGGGTGGTTGTATATTTAAGATGGCAAAGCAGACGGCAGATGTATTCCAATCTAAAAATTCTTGAAAGGAATATTGCAAAAAAGTAAAATGCGTGGCACATAAGCCAAGGGTCCTCTTGTGAGCATCATATAAAATTATAATGGTACATAGAGACAAAATAAAGTATACTATGAGGTAGTGCTACTACTAGGTTTCTGGTATGCTCGTTGAGAGCACGCTTTATTTTTAATGCATAAAGGCCCATTGCAAAAAAATAATATTATGGTTAATGCATGTACGTGAGTTTATTACATATTTCACGCTTTCTTTTTCTTTATTCATTTTATTGCTCTTCGTCCGGTTGTAACCTGTTGTGTGGATTGCGTGATCATATATACAGCCAGTCACTCTTATAGAAGAATGTATCTATACGAAAACACAAATAATATGGTGACTATGTAACTTGTAAACATCAGATACATGCCGATTCAACTTTTCCACTATCCCGGGAAGACACAGAAGGACACATCATCATTCTATCGCAATCTTGATATTAAATATCTTCTCCAAGGATTTGCTTGTGGTGACAACAAACTACTAGGCAAACAAACTGTGTATTTGTAGTAGTGTTTATCTTTCTGTGTTTTTTCTTTAAAAACTGAGAGAAAACTTTTTCACATTTATTTGGAGTCTACATAGGACCTCCTGGTACTGATATGGTGCCCTTATGCTCCATCGTCAACATCAACCAAAGCAAATTAGAATGGTGAAGGTGGAAGGGGAATATAGAGACCAGCAAATAAAAGCAAGCCACTGTGAACTAATATTATTCATATGTGTGTAAAATGTATAGCAGCAAGTAAAAGTTTTAAAGTGAAAATTTAAGATGAGACAAAGCGAGAGACACGGTAAATCTTTTGAAAACTATTTCCCCCTGTGGAATATTTTCTCTTGGGCGAGGACAAAATTTAATAAGACACTTGATGATTGGAAACTTTCACTCAGTTGCACGAGCATTTTATTTTATTATTCTAAAGTTGAAAAAGGCATCCTTACTTCGTTCGTCTTGAAAGGAGAACGACTGCTTTTAGTGCTTGTGAATTTACTTAAAGTATGGGTAATCTTTGGGGATATTGTTTAATAATTTTGCCAGGTTTCGCGTAGGTGAAAAGAATGTAATGGAAAAGGGAAACGAAGATTGACATTACTTGACTAAACCCGAAACTGCGAGAGATAGAAGTAGGTTGACTTGTTTATTTCTTGTGTGTAAATTTGTCATTTGCTACACTCGCTAGATTAAATTAATGCCATAAAAATGGAGTAAAAAGTTGGGCAAGTTCTTTTTCATTAAAAACTACGAATAGGTATCTGATGAGAACTCCCAATGCCAGATTTGCTCCACACATTGAATACCATTCCCACTGAGTTCAATAAATGCAAATTGTTTTCTATTATACAGCAGTAATGTGTTCGTTTAGAAATGAAAGTTTTCAATTGTTCTTTTTTCTTCATTTCACAGGAGCATGTACGCATGTTTGTCCTGGGAGCTTGAAAGCACAAATGGATAGCCATTATTATCTAGAATCTAATTCGTTTTTATCTAGACTGTTTACCTACAAATTTCCCCTGTACTGCGCATTGACATTGTTTTCAAACTTGCCAGTTCTTAAATAGTTCTTGCTGGTTTTGGGGAGGAAAAATCTAAATATAATGATGATACTACGGAAATAAGAAAGTAAATATGGGAAGGAGATGAAAACTCAACAGGGGTTCTACTATCTCTCTTGAATTGTAAATGTCCTTACTTGTCTTATTCTTATTCCAACCAACAAACACTACTGTTTCAGGAGGAAATACGCTGGATTTGATGAGATAAACAACCCAAGAAGTATGATGGCGATGGCAAAAGGCTAAGTCGAGCCAAGTATCATTTTTTCTGCAGAATGATCCCGGATGTAACTCACTCGCATGGTGTACTTATTACTTTCATGGACTTGCTGCTACATTCCTTCTCCTGCTACTGCCATTTAGTTGTTGCTGAGTTTGTAAGCTCTTTCTTCACTAAATTAAATTCGTGCAAGGAAGTCTATGTACTTGAGATGAGTCTGTGAATGGGCTGGTGATAACCTGCTACCTCATTTTCTTCATTTTGATGACTTTTTACTAGATATACCGCACACTTACAAGAAGGACCACCAGTTGTTAGTCTAGTAGTTGGAGACCACTGCCATACACACGTACACATCACAAGCGCATCATCATCATCACCGTCATCAAGAAAATCTTTTCAACTGCCGTGTACATTGTATAAAACGACGGAGATAAAATGAAAGACCAAGAGAGCGAGAGAGTGCATAGGGTGAGGGATATGAGTGTCATCCGGACTGCCTACATACCTTTCATATTAGAATAGATCGACGAAATTGTGTACCCCCACCCCCAGACTACATGTCTCTCTTTGAATGTGCAAACAAATGGCACCAAAAACGGAAGATAAGGAAGGAAGGTCCTTATATAAATAGCAGTAAACTATTCTAAATGGAGCGTTGTTGGTGGAGTATTCTAAAGGAAATGGGTATCTATAAAAGGACAAAAAAGAAAACATGCGAGTCTCAAAATCCAAGCAGCTATTTTCATTGAGACAAGCTGCACATACAAAAGAACCAATTTCTTGCGTGATATTTAATTCAAGGACATTCGCCTCGGTTTATATAGACGCATGAGTTTTTGTGGTGGTGGTGAAAGCATCCCTCCCTTCATCAAGCACAAAGAAAAGCAAAAATATATATATCTCTTTCCATGAATCAAGAAATGAGCGTGCATCCAGCATTGCAATTTACGTACCCAGAAATCTATCAACATACACTAATGCATCTTGATATACAGTTGACTTGGGAAGTTGGGAAAGGTATACGCACCATATATACAAGACATTTTTTCGCCCGGTTCTCTATTCTCTTCGTTTACAAAGCCATTTATACAAAATCTCTTTTTCTTGAAGGTAGCTTATTTCACCGTTCGTCGGCCAACAGTAGGAGCGAGCTTTTGGTAGTATCTTTGATATCTAACGTGAGGCAATAGAAAGGAAATCCTTCTCAAAGGATCTTAATCCATGTTATTAGAGTTTCGCCATCATCATCATCATTAAGAGAACATTACAACGACGTTTCTATTCTTTTATCCTCATCATCAGCTGCTCATCCTGCCTCTTTCCCTCTCACAATGCCATTCCGTCTAAATCTTCCCGTTCCTTTTTTAGAATAAAAGCAACAATACACATCATGGTTGCACATCGCTGCTGCTGTTTCATCCTCTGTCGTCTATACGGATTGCATGCCATTCATCATTATTTCGTCGTTCTTTCTCTGTGCTGCTTTCACAAAGCTGATGCTCGACTGTTATTCCCATTTCAAAGACAAAACCTGGTTTTTTTGTGATTGGGTTGCTGTTGTTGTGTGCCAATGAGAGGGACCGGAAAAGTGAAAGCACATAAAGATGATGCTACATGCTTTCTCCTTTCTGTGATGACAGACATAGCAGCAGGAAGCCAACAACGAGCCTCTCTCCAGTTCCTTTGTTGTTTTTTCCGTATAATTCCTTAGAGTTGTTCCAACCTTGCGGTTAATTAGAAACGAGAAAAACGAAGATGAAGGAGAAAATAGGAGAAAGAGGGGAAATGTATAGTTACAAAACTCTATAAAGCACTTTAATGTCTTTCTTATCCAATGGACAAATTATACATATCAAAGTATTATTAGTACAGAAGAGTGTGTGCAATGTTCTTGTATTTCCAATCACTATTATTATGATGGAGAGTTTATAACCGCGCACAGGGTATAATGGGAGTTATTCTGGGGAGGAAGGAAGTCTGATAGTCTTTATGATTATTGACTACAACGCTTGAAAGAATCGGAGCATATGTATTGCGTCCGCTGTAGCAAATAATAGAGATGATGTTTATTCTAGGTAAACGGAGGAGGAAAGCCAACCTTTTATTTATTTTCAATCAATCAAAAAGAATAAGCTTCCGGTCCACATCTGGTAAATTAGGCAAATAATCGAAACGGGTTCAAAGAATACATTCAGACGATGACTGAAATGATCGCAATGATGATAATGACGATGATTGGATTGGGACTATTTTGGTGTGGATTCCCAGAAGACTGATTCAACAAGGCTATCTAATTCTAGTCAAACTGAAACAAAGAAACCATCATTTTCTTTTTCTCCCATTTCCATTTATTTTATGCACTTTTATTGTAATTCCTGGAAAAGTCATATTGGCTTTGTTCCTACTACTACATACATACATTCCAATTTCTCAATACAATTTATTTGAGAAACCCTGAAACGCTAAAAGAAGCTGAGCTAAACTTGAAAAAGATTCCTTGCGTATTCCCAATTGTTAAAGGATCAAAAGAAGAAGAAATAAAAGATATACGAGGTAAATGGTAGGTATACATGACTGGAGAAGAGGGTTGAACATTACGTTTGAAATAAAGCAAATAATAATATTTACCATACTTCTTTTTTACATGTGGTGATTTATATCAAAAATTGGCGCACCTGAGGCAAGTAAAACGTGCTATTGATGTATTTATACCTAAAACATATCCTCAGTGATTTGCAATTGTAAATAAATATAATTTTGAATGAAACAAGAGTACCAAATGCGTTGAAGGAATTCTTTTGTAATTTACTACAACGCTTGCACTATTAAACGTATTGAGCCTCAATTTTCTTTCCAGGACAGAAACTGCAACATGTCGAATACGGAAAGGTGCAAAACTATTAACCAAAACCTTTTTGTTCTGGTGGTCTAGATTCAGGATACGTTTTCGTGTCTGCACATCTGCTGGTTACATCGGAATTGAATTTTCAACCTAAAGGCGGAACATTTGTGGAGAAATTCAATTTTCAGCATACGTTCTACCTAGAGATGCATAATAAAAAACCTTCAATTCAAACCATGCGCACCTGTTGTTAGAACGATAGAACACCCATATATCAAATAGACACACACCATAAAAACCTTGTGGTGGTCCTTTTTATACAGTTTAAATTTTGCATTGCTTGCTTCTCAGTTCGAATCTACATGAAGCTTTAAAAATGATGAATATTTGACGTAAAGTAATAAAAAATTTCAGTCAGTTTTACCACTACCATATAAGATTATTGTAGGAAAAGTTGGAAGAAGGTATGCACATTACATGAAAAAGCCAATTGCTTTCATATTCTTCGTAACGTTTATCCATTTCTAAAACAACTCTTCTGGTGATCGTGACGGCCATATATTTGCCTCCTTTAATCATTGTCAATGTTCTTTTTTGAGGATAAGATAAAGTAATCCAATAAAAACGATGATCCTCTCACAGGATCGTATGATGCTAAAAGGGAAATTGTATTCCTCAGTATCAAATCAGCTAAATCAAATTTTCTCAAGAAGACATCTCGACTTCCCGATAATGCCGTTCATAATACATCAAATGGAAAATATTATGTCAAAAAGTTTCCGTCGAAGGACGTAAATAAATCTGGCTCTCATGGCGCAATCTGTAGTAGTATTTATTTTGCTTTTATGCTTCATAGGAAAAATTATTTTTTCTCGTTTTTAGGTACATATATACATTGTTGTGATTTTTTTCTTCAGAAATACAAGAATGGATATATTTCATTCTTGATTCTCTATTCAAACTATAATAAAGCCCATGTTATATGACACACAAAAGTATCGCGAGTCAGAATAACAGAAATAAGCAGCTTTCTTCGAGTGCTTTTTCTTCTTCATTTGGGGAAAATATTTTGTTCATCAAAACATAATTGCAAACTATATTGCAAAAAAAATCAAATTTACTTCCAAAAAACTGCTATGAGTATAGTAGTTTTCTTTTGTAGAACTTTCTTCGAGATTGCTCAAACTCCATCATGGGTCACATTTAATTTAATCAACAATCCACGGGGAGTCGTCTTCGATCATAGCATGCCAAAAAGCTACGAACTCTCAGAATACTTTCATACATAAAAATTAGACATTATTTATAAATGCCACTCAAGATACATTCTCAACCAAGTAAACACATTATAGTCGGCAGTATCCATTTCAATATTTTGCCATCTTTTCTACCAGAAAACATCAAAAGAAGTTGCTCTTTACCATCAAAAAGTTGCCAAAAGCTTATGCTTTGTAAAAGGATTTTACAAGAAACTTGGTAGTGACGCATGCATACAAAAGTTGTTGCTGTTTTTCAATTGTGGAGAATAACCGCAAGTAGAGAAAATGAATCTTAATAATAATTGCATTAGCTACTGTAAGTCAGAACTGTAAACTTCATACATTCATAAATTTGTAAATACGCGCGTGATATATTATGCTATCATCCACATTTTCGTAAAAGCTTTATCATCAATCACGCAGCTGTGGCGTGAAACCATAATAATGTTGTTGTCTGCTGTTACTTAAATCTTCTTTATCCGAGCCTTCGAAGTTCTATGACACAAATTGCCATCAATAATGATTTTTATAAGTGGACATGACTTGTGGTGGTTCGAAGGTTTAAAGGGAAAACCCTCGAATATAATTTATATGCTATCAATTTTAACTAAGCAGCACTGAAAATACATAAATCTTGATATTTGAGTAAAAACAAAAAAATGAACGATTCTCGCACAATTTAATTATAAAATGTTTTGTTATTGCTATAATCAATATAGTTTGATATAACTTGAACATACGAATTGGAAGATGTAGAGTTACAAATAGATGACTCATGAATCATGCTGCGTGTACTTTTTTGTAGAGTTCTTTTTCTTTCCAACATGTTATTTTAAAAATAAAATCTTCACAATGCCCTCACAAGCGGTACAACCACTTTTTGTGTTAAAACTTCTGTTCTTCACTTTTTATCTTGATCTAGTCACTCCGCGTTCAAGTTTCAGAAGCCCTCTCAACTACTTTCCCAACACTTTAAAGAAAAGTTTTGTTGCAAGCATAAGCGTTTATATAAAAATCCGATTTACTATTGAGTTTCCCGATTTGGTGGTTATTTCCAATAGTAAAGTTTCTACGCATATCACAAGAGAGCTTCGGTTTTCAACGCTATGATCATTTTAATAGCATTAGTTTTATAAATCAAGGAATTCTCATATAATGAATGTATCATTTAGCAATGCTTGGTTAGCTGGCATACTAGGAAAATTTTTATTTTTAAGTTTGGTTCTCAAATAATTGTCACGGAAGTTTTTGATTCAGTCAGTCGATAAAAGCGCGTTTAAGACAAGAAAAGTTCTTCTTATTCTTCACCTTAAAAATCTTACTCAATTCTATCATTATAGCTGAGGCCAAACATTTTCAACTACATCTTTCTTGCACTTCTTAAAACTACCAACTTTTCTTCAATTCATTAAAGATTGGTTGTACCAACAATGCATGCAGATTTGCGTGTTTTTGCTCCGCAATGTACTCACGCCGCGTGTTAGCCTTGAAAAACTAAATCTGTCTACATGGATCCCACTGCTTCATCTAACATGTGTTATGTACTTTGTTCCGCTATCTTGCAACTTTCTACACGAAAATGTTTTATGTGAAATTTCTCTGTTAAACGTTCCCTATTCATGAATACATGTACGTTATACCGTATAGTTTATTTTCCCTGGGATAGGACCAACTTTCTCTTTTGTACTCCTGTATATGCATCTACCAAAAAGTTCCACCTCTCACTTGGATATAAAATACCTATATGTACACACAATCTCTCAAGGGAGCCGTTTATCCGATTCCTGTCTAGGACATTAGCAATTTTCTGCTTCTCATCCCCTCCGTTACAACATATTACATATGCATGCACTTTCTCCTCGCTGCCGTTACTCTCTGTGTACCCCATAAATAACTTGGAGAATGGAACAGAGAACATACATTAGAAGCAAAGGAGGCATCTACCTACGTTCACAGGAAACCGACATTTGAAAGAAAAACAAAACGAGAGAGAAGAAAAGAATAATAAGTACATTGTGTGTATTTTATTCGAAAAGCTAACTGTAGTTTTGTTCCAGCTTTCTTATTACATTATGTGGCGGAACAGATGAAACACTTTGTCTTTATTGTACATTGGTTATCGTAATAGTAATAATGCACTACAAACAAAGCACACTCATCTGTATAATGTGCAAATAAAGGAATCAACAAAACCGTTTCTCTACCTTGAGGTATTTCGGCTGTTGTTTGTTTTCGAAAACATTGCTTGTTGATACTGACGGTGCGGTGTCAGCCATATATTATCTAACCTGGCACATTCGATACGCTCTTTTATCCCAAGGTATTTATTGGGGTCAGTAGATATCGTAATTGCCGGGTTATACGAATAACTTTTGGGATAATAATGTAGCAGCATCATTTCCTTCCCTTTTCCTTGGAGAGGAAGCTTTACTTTTGATGAGATTGCTGTAAGTCTTTAGTGTGTTTCTGTAAGCGGGCGGATATGATGATTACTTCCGCTGTTTATTTGATAAAATTCATGCATAAATGCAACACACGAGATGAGCTAAACTATGAAGGGAAAACCATATTAAAGTAATGGTAATATGGCAATATTGCATGTGTACTTTGTTGCGTTTTCTCATTTCTGTTTTTCCACTTATCTTCTTCATGCTCCTTCATGTAGTTCATTTTTGCCCTTTCGATCCAAGAAACGAATCTTTTAGACCGCGAAATTTCTCAGTTAACATTTATAGGGTGGTCTCATCACACGTCTCTCACTCCTTTTCTCTCTGAGGAAAGCTGCACTACTCTATTTGAATTGTAATCACATCATGGTCTCGCTCTATGTACGATAATGATGATGATACGGCACAAAAAGGCATTTCCTTGCGTTTGCATGCATTATGAATGAAAAGCTAAACAAACTATAAGCATGCAAATTTTTGTAGGTTTTTTTTGCATGTCTGAATCCGTAAGTACGTCTTTGTTTCTCTTCTGATGAAAGTACATACATATTGTGAAAACAATAATCGTAATGTTGATGATCACTACAAAGATGACGCCTAAGTTTTAATGCTGCCAACACCATAACATCACCTCTGGGAAGTATTTCAGCTTCTAGTGCTTTGTGGGGCAGGGCTAGAAGAAAGGCTTATTATGGGTAAGGGGCAAGCTGTATAAATAAGCTTGATGATGCTTAACCCAATATTTTTAACAACTGGCACGTATCATTGGGCTTCGGAAAATGGGTGATGGTGATAAGCATATTATTGCATGTATACTCAAGTACGCTATAGGTATAGCAATGCTCACAGAGGAAGTAAAATGGAAGCTGACTGGAAGAACATGGCCATTTCTACTTCAACGATGACGAGCAACAAGAAGAGATAAGCAGACGGGAGAAGGACTGGGGTAATAAGAAGTTGTGTGGTGTCATGTCTCCAGACTACACTCTCTGCACTCAACCACGCAAAATTGGATGAGGATGATAATAATAAGACTTCCAAGGGAAGACCAAACCAGTAACAACATGTGTGACAAGACGTCCTTGTTCTCACAGAAATTCCTGGTACTAGTGTTATATGTAGTAATTGTTTCCTAACAAGCAACCCTGTCGCTCTATTTACTTCAGTTCAATGTGTGAGCTTCCGTCAGCTTTAGTTTCACCGTCCAATTTTCTGGTAATCATTTTATGTGATAATCAGAACGAACAACGCTGCTGCTGGAATTTTACAGAGAATCCAGAGAATGGAAGAGAAAGAAGGAAAAAGATGTCCTCTTTCCGTGAAGAATTATATTTTTACTAATACTGTGTGTTGGGTCTGGTCGGTCTGGTAAGACGCTGCCAAAAACTCTAACCGTTTATGTCATGTGGCTGAAACACAATATATGGACGCAGCTATTACATTAATCCTCTCCGAAAATAGGTAGTGCATGAACAAACAAAAGCATCACGAGTTCCAGTCCATTCGAATATGTTTCAAAATTAATTAGATAATTGGTAGTTATTCTATATACTTTTATTAGCGAATCCTACATTGGAAAGTAAACATATCACAGGAAAATGGTCGATGTTATTTTGATATTCCAATTTGTCTGGAACTTTAAGCAGAAACGAGGTAAACAGTCGTAGTTCTACTAAACGTGGTGTGTGTTTTTGAGCGGCAGAGCTTAGTTAACTTGGTTAAACACATTATGGCTTTAACAAAATGGAATAAATGGTGATCCCATAGTCATTATTACTTGTGTTTTTCAAGGATCCCACTTTCACTATGTGTATTTCTTAAATGCCACAGCTCATTCGCCGAAGGACTTCACCGTGGCATTCTTGCAGATGTTTTGTTCAGAAAACTGAGAAACTCAGTTTAAGCTAGAAAATTCAAGCCTCATGTAAAGTTCCAAGAGAAAATTCCAGTCGCTTCACTGCCGTCGTTGATATGCTCAAAATGGTTTGGCGTCACCCTTAAGATTTAGCTTTACGTATACATGCAAAAGAACCCATTTGAGCGTGACTTAATAAGGCCTTTAACCAATATATCGTCCAAACCAAATTTGAAGTACGTGCTCTGTAATATAACTTACAAGTTAATGGACAATTTTCTCTTGGGGTAACTTTCAACTTAACTGTGATAGCCTGTGTGTAGTATGTTAATATGTGTACTTTCGCTAATAGCAATTTCGCACATCACTGCTTTCCTCTGTTGCCTGCTTGTCTCATTTATTATTTTACAAACATACTTAGCAGCGTCCATCAAACAGAAGCAAAGAGCTGAAGTATGAGTGGCACCATCGTTATCATCAACGTACAACTAGTATTGTATAAATTAGAAGTAATCATCCAACCTACTAACAATGCCCCATTTATCGTGGTGTCGGGAATGCGTCATGTTGGTGAAAAACCAGATTGGTGAAATTTGTATTTCACCAAAACGGACCTCGAGCCAGCACCAAAAACCAAGTTGGTGAAACCTTGGTCCTGATTGGGGAAATCATATTTTGCTACAAATTAACAAAATAATCTTGCAAATTGCGGATACAAGATGCATTAATCTTCCAATAAATAATGCATACTTCTCCAATGCTTGCAAATCCCCTTTAAATAAACATAAAATGAACATGAATTTTATTCCAGGGATGAATAAATGCATTCATCATCCGAACTACTTATCTGAAAATCCGAACTCACTTCAGGTTTTAAAAATGACTTGCAAATGCATGGATCGATAAGTCTTTTTACCAAAGGATGGTACCTAATCAAAGTGCAGACTCTTATTAAACATTGGTTTAAGCCTATTTATAGCAATACGTTCATAAATTGTATTTTGGAAAAGAAATTCCTGTCGAGTCTTGCCTTTTTAGGAAGACCAACTCGTAAGAATCACAGAAATTTTATGAAAGAAAAGTCATCAAAGTAAGTTTGATAAATTTTTCATTGCAGCAACAGATTCACTTGTTTCAACCATAAAATACAAGAAAATCTTGCAAGCATTTAGATATCTTGAGAATCTTACATTCTGTAGACATTTAGTAAAAATAAATGCTGGTTTCAATGAAGTTTTATATTTAAGTGAAAGTCCCAAGATTCGTTTTGAGCTAATTCTATATCTTTTTAAGCATACACCAGTTTAAAGTCAGGATGTATGTTCTTTTGTGATTGGATCCTTACACTAATGTAGAAGCAATACTTTCCAGTCCAGTGGTCGCGAAAGTTTACTGTGTTTTTTTTTAAATACCGCAGTGTAGTGTGGTAACATAGTACACATAATTGCTAAAGACTTTATTTGTGGCGGGTTTGGATTTCCCCAATTTGGCTCTCGATTTCACCAATTTGGACTTTTCGTTTCCCCAATTTGGACCAAATTGATTTCCCCAAACCGGACCTGTTTTTCA
>JAQIXX010000318.1:0-67701 GCA_034700605.1 Willowsia nigromaculata | reverse complement strand
TGCTCAATTTGTTTGGCTGTAAAACGCCCCCTGTAACAAAGTTGGGAAAACCAGCCATGAATCGTTGGTTCTGAACCCAGTAGAAGCCTGCATACAAAATTTGGTGTGATTTGGGGAGGGTCGTTGTGACGCTAGTCGCTTTGAAAAATAATAGCTGAGCAGTGAAAGCAAGTCAGTCAGGTCAGTGGTGGCTCCTTGGTTAGTGGCATGGCATGGCGGCAGTTTTCTGTTGATGTGGCGTTCGCGTCATATGGGAAAAAGATGGATTTAATCTGATACTTTGAGATTTATCTTATGTTATATTATTTCTGATAGAATGACTAATTAATTGGGGGAGTGTGTTACATAAAAGATGAGTGACGGTAATTGCCTCAGATATTATATGAAAATGATCATGATCATCGTGATACATGAGTATAATTAGTACAAGTTTCTTTCGTAAGCAAGACACTCGGTTCAGATGACTTGTGATTACTTTCAAAAGGTTATGGATACCTGAAATTATGATGGATCCGTAAATTCTTGTGTATTCGGCATGCGGTACATTTACATTTGTATGAAAACTGTAAAACTCATTGAAGTATTCAATCTCGCATTCTAAAACTCCGTGTTAGACATTATTAATTCTCTACCATTTCGTATATGGATGAACAAGCCTGATCTACTTTGCAATTTATACATTAATTCCTTAGCGAGTGTATTCTAAGTCGTCAAAATATAAAATTAAATTAAATGAGTTATTTTAAGTTAAGTTATTGATGTGATTCCCCGTTTCATCGAGATTGTCTATTGTTTCCTTGTCTGTCTGTAAAAAAAAGTTCAAACTGAAACATTCGTAAAATTAACCGATCTCAAAGAACACAATTAAAGTTTCTTCATGCTAAATTCATATCATCGAATTCTAGCAGCAAAAAATCCTCTTTCCTAGACCAAATACAATCGAAGCAGTTTTGTTTCTCCAAATATAACACAATATTATAGTACAAACTTTTTCCTGGAGCAACTAAATAGTAATTAATTTCATTCCAGCAAATTCTACTAAATTAATATTAGGGCTACCGGTGGCTTCCACAAAATATAAGCGGTTTGTTGAAGTAGTGGTATGATGTAGCATTTGGTATTTAGCTTTTGCGCATTTAACTAATGCAATAATTAGAAGCGGATTAATAATCATGATTTACTTTTGCTACAGAAGAGTTTTCACCTACGCAATATTAATATCATTTTCTAACTCATATCATATCACCTGGAAATAAAGAAGAGGTGAAACTCACATTTATATTTTTACTCTGTCCTGAGAATAGTGAAGTTGTTATGTTTCAAAAATACAATAAAACGAGAACAAAAAGTTTTTGCAAAGTAGCTTACACTTCCCAACCACAATAGCTTTTGAAGCAGAGTATTTACTCATCTACTTTAAATATCCTAGTCGCACATTGAACTCTGGAAAAAAATCCATTCCCTCCTCTTTCAGAAATCAGAACTGACCGAATCTCAAAAGTTGGGAAATTCCACCTACAAAATATAGAATTTCAAAACAAGAGGAAATCCAGCTACTTTTTCATTCCACTTGAAAACTAGGTTGTTTGGAAGAGAGCAAGTCAACTTTTCCTCTCCAACTTTCCCTTTTTTATTCACGATTTACAATGTAATACGTGTGCATCCACTAAATAGACATTTCCCAACTATTTTTCAATAAGTAACCTTACGAAAAACCATTTGGCAAAGCAAACTCTCTCTCTCTCAAAACTTTTCACTATCGAAGCATCTATCTAAAAAAAAGTAGGGAATATTTTTCATTGAAAAATAGTTCCATGTTCATCTCTCTCCATCACCCCACACACCATACCCACTTACATTTATTCATTTATGTGTAGAGAGAGGAAAAACCATAAAAGGGAAAAATAGATTCCTTTGATATTTCCTCATATAATTATATCTACGAAAATCTCTTTTTTCTCATTTCAGTCTTCCTCCTCTGCACTTTCTCTCTCTCCTTGTCCTCCTCCCCCTCCTCCTTCTAATTGTCCTGAATTACAGGAGAAAATGTAATTAATGTCGAGAGTGGGAAACTTTATTAAACTGAGAATTGGCTCCCGTGTGAGTTATTGCGATTGGGAATGTACCAACAGCCAACACACGAGGAATGAAGGAAAATGCTCTAAAAAAAGGAAATATATATTCCCCTCCCCCTCCCCTCCAACGAATCTATCCTTTTCCTCCCGTTTTTTTACAAAACAAGAAGGATGAGTTTGGATGGTGCCAAACCAAAAGAAAAAAACGTACAGAATGACACTGCCGCCGACACAGATACCAATGTTCACTCTTTTCCCTTCTGTTTCAGAGTCTCGAAAAAATACTAATAAGGATTACGTATGCAAAGGAAATAGGAGGGTCGACGACACACTTTTAGAGATACGATCTATTCCTCTCTTGATGCTTATTCCTTCACCAGACTAATAATTTTACTCAAGTTTCAAAGAAAGGACGCACGCACAAGGCAATTTTCTAAAAGTTTGATTTAATCTCGAGGATTTATCTTCAAAAAGCAAACAAAACGCATTTCAGTTCATTTGATGCCGATTCAAAAATACTCTTCTTTTATGAATGCGCTCAATAAAAAAGTGTGTCTATTGAAGAGCCTAATTACGTATTGTGGAGTAAAACTTGATGATGATGATGATGAAGATCGCGTGTCTTTCGTTTTGCGCCGTATTTTTGGATGGATGAAAAGAGTTCAGTCGAAAAAATGACAAACTATTTGTAGGCGTTTATTTCCCATCCTTCCTATTTATTTTTGGCTGGAGCTGGGGTTAACTTGAGATAAAAAAAAAAGGAAAATTCAGTGGAAAAAGTTGGCTCGTGGGTTTTTTATGGATTGTGTGTGGCAACATTATAGAAAGTAAACTAAAGTGTGAGGCATCTATTTTTAGGAATCTTGTCAGATAAACTGTGCTGTTGTATATTTATAGTATTTTTTTCTGGATGAGGGTCATAGACATCATGTGCGATAGATTCTAGTGTTTTTTTTGTGGGTGCAACCTTTCCGTCTTGAAAAAAATGCAGAAAAAAATAGATACTCGCAATGTTTCTCTCGCATTTTCCAGTGGTCTCGCATCACCGTTCCATTTTCACGAATTTCGACTAGAGCGACCACACACACAGTACAAGGTTCTCTTTTCTCCAACTTTCACAAAGCTACAATCTATTTCTTTCTTTCGAGGTGAAATTTGTAGTTGACATGATGAGATATATATCGGCTGGCTCGACCAACCGACCCACTTCCTGGAAGACCACATCGCACTGCTGGGTTGCTACTGCTTTTGTTACAGTGGTGGACCCCAGTGGTAAAAAAGGACACAGCTTGCAAGTGGTTTCGGTTTAACTTTTAGTGAATATCTTTTTGGCAAAAAATGCAGCTCAGAGAGGAAAAAACGGAGAAAAATTGCGAAAACATGCAATAACAAATTATATGCATATACCTCCTCTATTTTGTCTAGTGGTTTTAGAGCCACATTACAATCTATTGTTTTGGAACCACTTTTTACTCCACCTCCAGAGAGCGCAGCATCCTCCGATCTGTTCAAGATTAGAACCGAAATACACCACAAAAGAGAAAGAGAAACGACTAAGTTGGCAAAACTGGAGAGTTAAAAGTGCACCGGAGAAATGATTTCATCTTATTTCCTCTTCACCGCACCAGTAAAACAAACCACTAGTTTATATTTAGGATCCTACCAATATGTACATACATTTTTTTATGGATGGGCTGCCCGCTTTTTAGGTTAAAAAGGGCAAGATCCTAGAGAAAATGTGAAATGAGTTGTGGTGCATCCAACGAGAAATGAAACAAAAACAATTTTCTCTCTTTCCCTTTCCTCATGTTTTTTTCCGCCTTCATTTTCTCCACAAGGAGAAAGCACAGAGTAGACAGCCACTTTAAAAGGCCTTTGCTCTTTTCCTCTCTCTTCCTCCTTTTTCTTCAAATGACTGCTCCACTGCTTTCTCCAAAGAGAAAGCAACGAGTCCAACTCTTGAAAAAACAGAGATAAATTATGTGTCAAACCCAAGAAAAAAAACACACAGGAGATAAGCAAAGAATAGAAAGCAAGAGAGCGCATCATCATCGTCTTTCTTTAAATTCATCTCGAAAAAAAACAAACTATCATCATCTCCAACACATATTGTTTCCCTTTATTTGGTAATAAGACGAAAAGCTTCTCTGTTTAACGATCTCTATTCAGTTCAAGAGCAACTATTTATGTGTTTTTCTCCCTGCCTACGCACTATTTTCCCTGTGGAGCCTTTATCTTCCTCCATCATCTATTTTTTTCTCTACTTGTCCATTATATCCGGTCTGGATACACTATTTATTAGAAGAGAAAATCATTACCATGTACAATGGATATGATGAAAAGTTAGATGCGCACATTTTATGAGCTTTACCAAAAATAACATGTACATTTTATCATCAACTCATTTTCCTGCAGCAAAACAAAATGTTACTTTAGTCAGAATTGTAATAGCAAAAAAAATGGCTAATTCCGTTTCTCCTTCTATTTTCTTGTCTCCTTGAGCAAGGACATTACAATGAGTGTTGCAACATTGCATATTTTTTTCATGAGGATGATGATGAAAACATCTTCATAGTTATCATAGCGTGCATTGCATAATGCATGATATGAAATTTTGAGAGGAATTTTGCTCATTTCAACTTGGCAAAGAAACTGGGTTCCTCCTTTCTGGCCTTAATAACGGCTGCAATAAAAACTACAATGTACTTTGCATAAAGCAGACAAAAAAATAGAGAAAGCATTTTACTTTTTAACATTGCCATCAAAATTGCTACTTTACTGGGTTGACTGCAAAAAACGGCTTTACATTTTGAGTCGGATCACTTTGCGATTTTTAGAGATGAAACAAAAGGCAAACGAGTGGATAAAATTCTTTGGAAAAATTGAAGATGAAAAGTTTTGAAAATAGGTTCAATCAAGAGTCTGTTCATAAAACGAATAAATAGAAATTATCAAGGTTGCATAGATTTTTTTTTTCTCTTGTCGGTTTGAAAATCCGGAGAACTTGTTATTCCAGAATGACACGCAACACTGATCAAACGGGGTTTTTTGTTTCATTCAAAAATTGTGCTTTGATTCTACCGCAAGCATTTGGCAGTGATTTTTTTTGTAAAGGATGTAAAAAATAATTGACTTCATTTTGTGTCATAGCCAGTGCGTTATTTCTAGAAAATATTGAGGAAAATGGAGACATTCTCTCGTGATTTGGTTTTTTCTCTTTTTGCTTATTATTTTAGTCTGAAATGGTTTGTTTTGGGTCCTCTCATGTTCATATGAACTGTGAACAGTAACAATAGAAAAAATGCGTTTCTGCAACTAATACTCATGCATAAAAAATTATCTAAAGTGGAGAAGAAATGTCGTCAAATGAATAAACAGAGAATATTATAGTTTGTTTGCTGATTCCATTTATATTTTTACATATTTTTCGGCCTTTCTCTTCTCCTTCCGCTTTTATTGCATTAGTTGTGCTTCAGTGGGTGCTCTAATAACGGCTTTCTCTACAGAGGAGGAAAAAATTTGTGGATATTGAGGAAAAACAAAGAGGCAATAACAATAACAGTTTAAGATACAGCAGATAATAGTATAGCCCATATTTCATAAGAAGTCGGTTGGGCTTTCACTGAAACGAATAAAGACTGCGTTCTTTTCCTCCACTGATCCAATTTTCATTCTTGACTTTGTTTTGGATTTTTTTACCAAGGCGAGTTGCTAAATATTTTGGGTTAAGCTGTCCACGTCAAAATATTCGCAGAAATTCTGAGAAATGGTGAATGTGTGATCACAAAAGTTGAAGTCGTTTAGTATTTAATTTTTAGGAACCTGAGTTTTTTCGTGTGTAGATGCAAAATGGCATGTCTTTGATATTCTAGAGATTTGATAATTTTGAAAAAACATAAGAATAGTTGACCCAGATACCTAATCAAACTTACGAGAGCTCTCTGACATCTCATTAATTTTATATAGACAACACAGATGCAAATAAACACGAGATATCTTGACAAAACCGAGTAAATAGTGAAGCAGTTAAAAAATTACAATAATATGTTGTTCCTCCGAACTTTCTCCATATCTTCCAGAATGTGGACTAACAGAGTCTACGAATTTTGGGCACATTTACATATCAAATGGAGTGGAGAAAGCAGTGATAATGGTTGGATGCATGCGTAAGTGAAAGTACGCAACATGTCTTCCGACGATATTATTTGATGAAGCCTTTCCTCTTGCGAAAATTTAGAAATCGTGACAAAGCACATGTGTGTTTGAAGGCTCTTCTTCATATCCACTCAACTGCAACACTACAGCTTTGTGTTTTCTTTTTGGCCAAAGGCTGTTTAACATTGAATTTGCTTGCTCAATGATAAAATAAATATGACTTACGAGAAGCAATAAAATGGACATAGAAAACAGATCGGCAGATTAGCATATAGAGAAGAAAGATCAAAAGAGAAAGCTTTTTCACTTCCGGCTAAAATAGCCTCACATAACTGAACAAAAAAAAAAACAGTTTACGAAACATGGCCCATAACAAAATAGGCAGACAATTTTCACATGAAAAGGATGTGATCATTTGCTGCTGGCAAGGGTAAATAAATAAATTTCGTCAAATCGCAAACCATACTGTACTGTAAACAGGGTCAAAAGTAATCCGAATATTTTTCGGAGCAAAAGCGAACAAATATTAGGAAAACTTGTAAATATTAATATCTCCGGATGTCATTAAACGCTTATATTTATTCATTAAATTTACTACTTGTTTCATCCTACATCTCATGTAAAGTTAATAATTCTTACAAAAATAGTTCATAATTCTGGGACATAGCTTACAAGTTAATTAAAACGAAATCAATTACGGTCAAGGACTCATCTCATGAATTTTCACCCATTTTCCTTCATATTGCTTATTAAACTAGTTTCATTATCTTACCATCAAATTAAACTTTCTTCTTATCTGAAATCCTTGATAAAACTAATTTGTTTTTTTCTCTCTGTTTACAGGTAAGCAACCGGATCTTAACAGTGTATCCTCGCCTGCTACAATGATAGTACTGCTTTCTGTAACGCGTAAGCTATAACAATTTTCTTGCGGCTATTTAAAAACTTTCTATTTCTTCCAAGAAATTTTTCATCTCGTTTCATTCCACGTGATACGCTTTTCAGACAAAAATATCATCGCATGCGTTCGTTCCCTCTTTCATGCATAATTTATGAGAGTCTCATCTCCAGAAATTATGATACATCACAAAAATTATTAATTTTTTTGATGCTCCCTTATCATTTTCATCTGTGACAACTCTTTTGCTTTTTCCTCTGATTAAATTAGTAAAACTGGCACGAGCCTCTTTTTCAAAAAAAATCTTCTCATTTCTCATTCCTCACATGATCATACAGGCAGGAAGAAAGACGATCTCTCTCTCTTTCTCAATACTTTATTGCCTTCTGGCATCTTTCAATAAGCTTGTACTTCATCATCTTCAAACAAAAAAAAATATTCTCGACATCCACTTCACATCATCAATGTCGTATTTTTTATTGGACTTTTTTTACTCGAAAATATTTTCTCAATGTCCCATCAGCATCACGATCATGGCTACTTTTTTTCACAAAGATACCTTTTTCTCCTTCCGACTTTCTCTCATCATCTCATTCTTGTCGCATTCTGCCACGTGCCATAAGTTTGATGGTGTGCCCTGTAGCATTCCTCGTATATTTTCCTCTCATCAGTTTCATTCCTTATTTTCCCCCACACACACAATTTCCTCACAACTTTCTCCGCTCTCAACTAGCCAATAATAAAAATGTCTCGAAGCCAATATTATTACCATCATAATCATCTCATCAAGGCAGGAAAAATAAGTGTGGTAGGAAGATGAACAAAAAATATATATTTTTCATCCTAAAAAATTTCTCTATAAACCATAAGTTTTTCTTTTAGATAGGAGCACTAACAATAATATTTCAAATTCCTGTCATTCTTCCAAAAAATGATTCACATTCTTTTTATAAACTTCTCTATCCCATCATCCAACTTTCTCCTGGTTTCACGTCTTGGTGAAAATAAAAGTGGTGAAAAAAGCAATAAATAAGAAACTTGTTTCTTCACCATACCATCTTGTCTAAAAGAGAAAGTAGTGTATATGGTGAGTAATGACAAGATGGCATTTCTTTGATGATGGTGTGATGTTGATGATTATCCTAGTACCATCTTCACTTATTGACCATTTGAGCATGACACACGATGAGTTGAAGAAATATGACATGATCATCAAGAAAAACGCAATTTTTGTGTACAAGTGACAGCAATTTTTATTACTGGGATGATTTTATACCTTTCACGAGTCAATTTTCTCACGGTTTTCTCCTTCTCTCTCTCTCTGTATTGAAGGCAATCAGTCACCTTCTAAAAGGCAATTCGTGTGAAGGAAAAATGTCTTGAGTTTGATTTCATTTTGTCTATTTTGCACTTTAAACTTGTCCTTGTACTTTATTTACTGGCGAGTTCCTCTTATTTAATTTTTTTTCTGGGGACAGAGCAGCACAAGTGTGTTTCGAGTTTTCTCTAAAATTCTGTCCATTACAACCATCCAACCGTGTTTTCTACCTTCTCTTGGCCAAAATGTTCATTGGAGCGTGTAGGCTTGTAAGAGTGGAGGAAAGAGAGAGAAAACGAGTTAAACGAAGACAACAGGACAAGGGCAAGTGAACTGGAGTTGTGTATAGACGAGAGGAGAAAGTTTACTCATCCAAAAAGAAAATTTCATTAGTGACGAGGAAACAAGAGAAACCGGTGACCAGTGACCATCCTTCTCTGTAGAGAGAGATAGGCTTGAAGAATTTCCTCTCTCTCCTCACTTACCTTTCACAATGATGATACTCGAGTCAGCAGGATTTTCAAAGTGCAAAGTCAGCAGAGAAAAAAAATTACTTGCTCTTAATGATGTTACGTTTTACAAGGTAGCTTGGAGGCTTTCTCCAGTTTTCTCCGACTGGTCGACATTCTCTAGACATCACGCTCATCATCAACGTGATTATTAACACGTCCACGTTACTTTACACGTTCATTCTTTTATTTTCTCGCGATCATCAACATCTCAAAACTCTTTCCTACTTTCTCTTTTGTCTTTTCTCCTAACAACAGTCCCTGCAGCTTGCTTTCTCTTATCAAAATGATGAGCAGTTTTTTACGATATGACTCTCACGCGCATCACCATTTTCCATGCAAAGAGCCCTTTCATCTTTTTTCCTTTTTCTCTTCATTCACCTCATCATCATGCTAACTGACCCACAAGAGGAAAATGATAATCATCCTTGATGATATAAAGATAAGCGTGTGTTTTACGTAGGTACTCTCTACTGGCTACTCTTTAGGTAGTCCGCTCAGAAGACGAAGAAGATCAAAGAACCTCCTTTTATTCTTCTTCCTTTCTCTCTGTCTCTTGCTCACTCAAACGGAGAAAGACACAACACTACTAATCTATAAATACATTCATCATAACACAACATATTTCTCCTATTATTAACGTTTCTCTTACTACCAAATCTACAAAACGAGTAGGTAGGTAGCTGTCCAAGCAATAAACGCTTGAAGGAAGGAAGAGATAAAGACAAAAGGCTTTTGTTCTCTCCAAAATGAAAATAAACAACAGCTCATCTTTAACCCTTTTTTTCCTCTCCCTTCGTGTAAATAATCAAGTAGGTTGCATCTTCAAACAAGCGAAAAAATATGAGTGAACAGCGCAGTTTTTTTTTTCTCAACAAACTACCTGACTCTTCATCTTGATCCTGTCAATTTTCCTTTATTTTTTTGCGAAAAAATGGTCTTTAAAAAAAGTTGCAAAAAAGATGAAAAGTAGACAGTTATCTGGAACGTGTATCTTTTCACAGTCTGAATCTCTTTCCTTTCCCATCATTGTCGTCACGTTCCACTTAAAAAGTGTGCACAAACACATGTCTACATCCTGGAAAAAATGACAAGACAAATCTACTTTATTTAACAAGCGGGGAAGCATGAAAAGAAAGAAACGAAGCATTAAACAGCCGCTGGTCTGCCTCCTCAACCCTTTTTTTCTTTATTGCCAAATAATTTCCTCGACATAGGCGACTCTGAGAAGTGAGGAGTGATCAAGTTAAAAAAAATTGTGTACTGGACAAGTTCATTGAACTACTGTCGTTGTTTTTTTCTTCTGTAGAACATTTTGTTGGACAAGTGGCATGATGATCGGTTGGCTTTTCACTTGTGAAACAACTAGGTATATAGGCTTTCTCCAGGAGAAGAAAGAATTGGGTCATTTGGAGGGGTCATTTTTTAAATAGAAAAAAAAACTGGTGAAAGGCGAACACTTGAAAGAAAGCAAATCGAACAAGTGAAAGGAAATAAAGGACAATTAAATATGCTGCCAAATGGCTGTCGTTATCCGCTCTTCTCCTCTCTCCCTACTAGTCACTCTCACAAACACACATGGAGAAAATAAAGGACATTTTTTGTCACGACAATTTGGGAATTGGAAAAGTGTTAAAGACTGATTGTGGTTTGGTTTCGTTTTTTTCCCTGGAGTTTCCTTAATAATAATATAGTGTACAAGAGAAGAGCTGGAGAGTTCAGTGGAGAAAAATAAAGAGCGTGCTATAAATCAAGGGATTTTCCCAAGCTTTACTAGTGCTCCGCCACTATTGCCTTGAAAAGGGGATATTCCTCTTTGTCCAAATTTTATTTTCGTATTGTATTATTATTAATATATATTGTTATACGGATAATGCGGCAGAGAAAGGGAAAGAGAGAGAGGACGTTGCCAGAATATCAAAAAGAATGGCCAACTGACCGTTCGACACAGTGAGAGGGAAAAAATCAGCTAACGAACGACGAAAGAAGAAGAGGAGTAAGCGCCTTAAAAAATAAAAGAGAAATAAATAAGCCAATGTGTGATGATAATAATAATCCCATGTATCTTAATAAACGGGACTGTGTGTGCTCCGACATTAAAAACTTTTGCCAGGACTCCGAAGGGAAATAATGGCCGGGGTTTTTGGAAATTGTTGGAAAAATAAATACCAGTTTACTTTCTCTCTCGCTCAAGGTTATTTTTATCAGGAGGGATACAGCGAGGGAGAGTGTGGACTGGACATTGGTCATTCTTAGAAAATGGGAGTGATGATGAGAAAAGTGTAAATCCAAACAAAAATAATGGACTTGAATCTCCTGTCTTTTTTTTGGGGGAAAGTGTATTAAATGAGAAAAGTCAAGCCGAGCCAAGCCAATTTTGCGAAGGACAAAAGAGGAAGAAGGGGGATGAAGATGAGATGTAATTCTTTTTTTTGGGAAGGAGGAAGGAAACGGGAAGGAAATGAAGAGAGATGAGGAAAAATAATAAATGTAACATTATTTTGTTTCGAGACAGGGTGGTATGGTATAAGGTTGAATACACACACGCATGAGATATCCTCAAGGGTAAAAAATTATGTTTGGTTTTCGGATTTTTTTTGTTGAGGTGGTGGTGGGTTTTGTGAGGAGGGTAGTATAGTAGATTGGAATTATAATGGTGGTGTTGCATGCTCCGAGTAATTAAGTACGCATGAAGAGACGAAAAGTGGCAGACAGATAGACAGGCAGATGTGATGTTGATGAGGAGACTACTAGAGAGAAACTGCAGATTACTGCGTTTTTTGGATAGCAGGTAGAAAATAATGCATTTTCTTCTCTTGTGGTCAATGAAGCAGTCATCAGAGAAGAGAGAAAGGGAAAATGTGTAATCCCTCCTTTTATTTATGTGCTTTGGCTAACGAGTCATGTCATGAATGAGGGAAGAAAATGCATGTGTCTAAAATTTTGTGTGAGGAGAACTCTCTCGTCGCTTTTGGCCTTGGTAAAATATAATGAGATGGTGGCAGTGACGCATACAAAAAAGGGCATATGCACACCTCACAGTCAACTCAACGATGATGATGGGTTTTACACTGAATGAACGAGTTTCCACCACACCGCGACCCTTCTTCATCTTCTTGGGTGAATTGTTTGGTTCACTGAGCCGTGTCCGGTTATGACAGAATGAATGCGAGTGTAGAGGAGAAGGGTGTGGATGTGGATATATTTTTTATGTAGCATTTTCATTTAGGTAGGTAGGGTGCAATGTAAAAGCGTACCAATAATCATATCCATATTATCAAATAGGGGACAATATCTCGCATTTATGAACATTTTCTCAATGAATTGGGGCTTTATCAAATGTATTGTTATTGTTGGTGCAATAAAACAACATAATAATTTGACATAAGTGTATTATTGGGAGTACGAGAGAAAATGAGTGTGTGTATCTCTGTCTCTTCCTCCAGCACTTAAAATCCCTGTAGAGATTTTAGCTTTTAATATTATCAGCCAAATAGTCTGAATCTGACTACTACCAACCAAACACAACCAGCTATTATATATATTTTTAGGAGGATGCATTTGATGATGGTGGAGTCAATGATCCCATTCACATCTTCGTCTTCTTCTCCTCATGTTATGTAATATTTAAGCAGAGAGGGAAAAGGGAACATGGAGAGGAGCACACTTTGTATCCCTTTTTTGTCCCTGTGTTTCACCATCTGTTCCTGACACATCTAATTACAAAGCCGCTAGCATACACATCTCTCATTCCAGTTCTCTCTCTCCATTTCTCAATCCACTTAATTCCCTCGAATATTACAAAGAGTTTTGCTTTTAAGCCACTTTACTCATCGTCATCATCATCAGCCATGCGTTTACTGAGGAAACACTTTTGTACAAAAAAAAGTGATACAAAAAATCAACATTGCTTTGGTATACAAGCAGCTTTATGGATTTTCCATATTATGTAATATGCGTTTAGACTCCTTTTTTGTGGCGGAGCAAAAAGGGTGTCGGACAGTCAACAACAAAAGGGGAAAAACCAAGAGCCAAGCCAAAGCCATGAACCACCAAAGATAACGCATCAGATGGCCTTAACGACTGTAAAATTTGCTTTTCTAAAGCCAGGCTATTATTTTATATTTTTTTCGTATATACAAATACACGCACGTGTACCGTGTCATGTGGGCATCTAAAATTTCTAGGAAATTTTACTTCTTAAAAGCCCACTAACAAGTTTCCGGATTTATCGGTTGGTGGTCGATGGTCGCTCTTTGGTCTGCAATCTCTCATGACACAGCATGCTCCTCTAAAACAAATAGGTGCATGGCTTGGCTTACTCTTTTTCTCACCCATCATATCAAAAAGAGTCAAGAGCAGATGTGATGTTCCATGTAATTTTAAGAAGCTTAAAATTATATTCCCTACATACCTATTATTTTCAGAGGAAAAAGCTGCATCTCGGGGATTCCACGTGCACGCACTATAATTTTCTTTTTGGGTGGAAATCCTTTTCTCTCCTTGACCATGAACTCCCTCTCGAGTGGATGTTCTATTCAGAAATTAACCTTCTCAAGAATCATCCATCATGAACCCAAGCAAAAGTTCATTATGAACTCGTAGGATGATACACTGCTTTGTATCAACATTGCCCAGTATTTTGCATTGTCTAAAGTAAAAACAACATGAAAGAATGAAAAAAGCTTCCTCCTTAAATTTCCATTTCCGGCCGTCATCACAAAAAAACTCGTTAAGAATGAAAGCAAGCTTTAGATATCCTGTTTTTTGGCATTCCCTTGTTCCAAAATGTTCCCAATTTACTCCCAGAACAAAACGGGGAATAAGAAAGCTTCTGAACCGAAAATTGGACGGGGCAAAAGAGACAAGGCCAAAAATAGATGGAGTTTTTTTTCTTCTGTTGTCTTTAGAGACTGCGTGTGTTTTGGGAGAAAGTCTGGTCTGTAGACACCAGAGGCTGGAGAGAGCTGTTGATGAGTAGAGAAAAGGAGGAAAATAAAATAAACGCAAAGTTGCGTAAGTAAGTAGTTGGATGAGAGAAGACGAGAGCTAATTCTGGACCCTGACATTCACTTGCACCTTCTCTGTGTATTATAAATCTTCTCTCAAGAAGAAGAAACCTGTCTTCTGCTCTCAGCTTCTTGTAACAAGTGGTGACGTTAACTAGCTATACCTCCTTTCTAATTTCAGAAGAAGAATAGCAATAACAAAAATAGACTCGAAAATTTTCTCCAACTCTCCACCAGAAGAAGAAAAACCTTTCCCTCGAGTATTTTCCCTCTTCTTACATCATCTCTTGTCCTTTTCTCCCATTGAGAATCTAAAAGCAAGAAAATAAGAGACAAAACAGAAAAACATGAGACTTTCTTCCTTTCTCCGAAGAAAACCTTTTCTCTATCTGTCTCCTTCCTATTCCAACTTCCAATTCGCTTTCACTTTTCTCTCTTTCTTTTCGATCATTAGCACTTTCCCTTTCTTCTCACAATATATTCTCCTCCCACGACAAAAAAAAGAGTGTCAATGTAACTCAGACAGATGAGAGAGTAAAAAAGAGGCTGAAGAAAGGAGATACTTTGATGATGATCCTTCTAGAAAGCAAGGTAATAAATAAACAGGGTGAAACATAGATAGTCAGAGGAAGTAGACAGGAGGAAAGTCTTTATGCAGTGGATATACACAACCATCTTTTTTACACTAATATACACGAAAAGTGCTCTTCTTTTCTATCTTTTGTATTTCCGCTCATTCAGTCTTCTTCTCCTCTCACTGTTTTGTTGTGACAAGAGAGAGAAAGCCCATTTATTTTTCCTCCTGCTAATCAGCTCCACTCATCGATATACGGGCGACGTAGAAAGGAGAAGAAGAGTCTCATCAAGGATTGTGTTTTAAGTGCCACCACCGCGTTTGTCGTTAAAAAAGTGTGTCGAGGAGAATTTTCCAACGAAAATAACTCGTTGTTTTGGAGAGTACACTACAAACTGTGACACTAGTCATTATCATGATATGGTTAGTGGATAATGAGGTTGATCAAAACCAATTAGGAAAGTAGCGGAAGAAAATAGCACTTTACTTTTAAATTTTATTCCTATCCGTTCACCATTTTGCAAATATCTCAATATTTGCACAAAAACTTGCTTAATTATCATTCGCACATCTGATTAAGATAAAATACACTTTTTACATGAAAACCTAAAGATTATAACAGACAGACAGACTAGCATTGCATCAACTTTGACATTGTCACCTTTTCTCCAGATAATTGACTATTTTCTAGCCCAGTTTTAAGCAACACTGCTCATTAAGTAGCTTTGCGAATTGGGAGTGCTAAATATGCCATAATCATCATCATCGTAATAGTGTCATAATAGGTTATCCAATCCAATCCTGGAAAATTATCAGCCACCACCCAAAACACCACCAACAGAGAGACAGAGAGCAGTAAACCCATTCTAGTATTATGAATACTTAAAGTAAACAGAAAAGAGAGACAATAGAAAAGTGGAGCATCAAGAATACATGGATAGAATGTTGAAAAGAGAAACTCGCAATTTAACTGTGTAACCAAACCCCATTTAAAATGAATACATGCCATTATCCTCATCGTCATCATTGTCACGATATTATGATGATTGCATTTCCTCCACTTGAATACACACTAACTGTACATTATAAACTTGTAGAGAAACTTGCAGGGTGCTTCATCCACAAAACTCCAAGTCGTCATTATCTCCATTAAATATTGTGTCGAATGTGTGGTGAAAGTGTTGCTCAGTTGAAACAATAAACTGCGAAACTGATGAGAATAATGACTGTTACATCATCATCATAAAAAATGTCACACTTCTCTTTAGGAAATGAAATGCGCATAAACTGATTCCCAAGCTAAAGCGCTCTCTCAACAGAAAAAACTCTAGACAAATTTCTACTTTTATTATGAGCTCTTCTCTACTCTAAAATAAATGGGAAATGAATGAGACACTCATAAAAATAGCAGAGAACCGGTGAAAGGAATGCATATCATAGAAGGTAATATTTTTTCGATGCTAATGGCTCTCAGTTGGATTCTTGTCGCTGATACATATATTTTTTTACTGTGTGTGGTGGAATGCGAAACGGAAACTGGAAATGGATGAAGGCAGCGAGAGAAGAAAAAAAATTGAAAGCTGTGTTTTTGATGTTGGTGGTCTGGTCTGGTCTCTCGCTAGTCTGGAGTGTATTTTTTTTAGGTTGTGGTGGATTGGGATTTCGAAACAAAATGATATTTAGTTGGTGCGGTAGTCTGTGGTAGCCTGAAGGCTAGAAATGGAGTATATTTTTTTTCATTTGGATAGGAGGAGTAGAGTTGGTGCGAGAGAGAGGGAAAAAAAGTCAGCGAAATAAAAAGTTGCTAACGAACTCCCAAACTCAAACATTCCGACAAACCGACACCAAGCGAGGAATTTTCTGTGTTAATCGCTAATACGGTGTGTTGTACAAGAGCTTAATAATATAATCCAATAGTGGGAAAACCGTGCTGATAATCTGGTTGTATGGCTTCGAGGCAAAAAAGGGAATGGAAATGGATACATAGAATAGGAACACATACACAAATGCATATCATGTAATACAATAAGGGCCACTAGGTCATAAATAGAATGGAGCACATTAAAACTGGGAGAAAATGAATTGTCATTTTGTGTTTGGTAGGTATTCGCCTTTTGTGATAATTAGCTTTAGAAAAAAGCTGCAAGAGTTTTATTGAGTTTCTTTTTTTGGGTGGAATGGAATGGAATAAAAATTATGTGCAAGTTTTCATCATCCAGGGAGGAGAACTGGAGAGGATGTCATTTCACTTTTGACATTGTCACTTCATATTTGACTTTTTATTCTACTTTCTCTCTCTAGATTTTTCCATGTCATTTTATGTACAGTTGAGTGGCATGCCAGACTCCAAGAGAGACAAGTTGCATGTTACATAGCTAGTTAATTTAACATGATTATTACCCAGCTGCTGATTATGGCACCGCCTGCCTTGCGGCAAAAAAATGACACGACACACGGAGAGAGGAGAGGATACATGAATGCGATTATTGTAATGTCTCATTATTACATGAAAAGGGATTCTGCGAAAATAAGTAATTTCTCTGCATACGCTTTCCACTTTCACTCCCACGGTTATTTGCTGTTTTTTGATATGCTCAATTTGTCATACAAACATAATGACATAAATGTGGATAAAAATATGTTGCAAGAGTGTTCCAGAAACTGGGGATTTTAGCCTTTTATCATGTTTAGTGTTTCATGAGAGGCATGAGTGCAAATTTATTTGCTATTATTGAAGAGAGACCAGACTAGACCAGACCACCTGGTATTCCTTTCCCTTTTGAAGATGATGACCTTTCATGATGAAAATGAGAGAGTTCACACAGTATGAATTATATATGAGCCACGTTTTCACCTTCCAAATGAACCTATTAACACGTGTTTAATTAATCCTCCTTTCATGTCCTCATTATTAACATGGAATCTGACTAGAGAGAAAAATTTACTGGGAAAATTGAATCGGACAAAATAAAATGCAATGACATGACATCAAGTTCAGTCCAGTCTCGAAAAAGGATTCATGAAATGAAAATTTTGTTTGATCGTTTCATTATTTATTGTAAACATGCAGAATGCTTTTCCAGGTAGGAAATAAATGTTACTGTGTCACTCTCCATTTTCTCTGTATGCAAACTGGGTTGAGTTGAGACAGGCTGGAAAGTAGTCAGAGAAAAGAACAAAAGCTTTTTGTAATAACTTGTGTGACGATTGTTTACCCCAAAAATACACTGAGCCGATTTGGAAGCAAAAAAAAACAATATAATTTACACACAGTTTTCCGAACATTGTTGATGGCCACTATAGACTGAATGTGTTGAATTGAATGAGGGACAAACGCGAGAAACAAAAGCGAAATGGATGGAAATCACGCAATCAACAAATCACATTTTCCCTCTCTGAATTTGTCATAAGCAGCCATACACTCATTCTCTTCTCCCTTCACCTTATAATAAAAAGGGAAAAAACAATAGACACTTTGGTACTACTACTTGTCTATAAAGCAATAATAGAGGAACGAAAAACAGCAGTTTTTTTAACCCCATCCATTGATGTCATGCACCATTCCACCCACACACACAACCCATAACATTACTTATCCATCCATTCCAGTAAAAAAACGACAGGGAAAATTCTCAAGTTCAGTAGCAAAAAATATATTTTTCTGGGAGCAGACAAAAGCTATAAAAATACATTGAGTCGGGGCGACTCTCACGCGAAAATGTTCTGTTTATATTTTATCGAGAGAGGAGACCCGAGTATTTTTAGAGGAGCTAAATGACCTTATGTACAAGCGATATAAAATGTTTGTTGAAATCATCATCGTGATGGGCTGGATGGAAAAAAAGGGTAGAGAAAAACAAGCAATATTACAAAATCGTGGCACACGCCACACAAAAACCAAACCACCGCCAATCCAATCATGCAGTATGGGAGCATAGACGAGAGAAAAAGAAATAAAAAGAAAGCAGAATCGAGAAAGTCATGACATGACAAGAGAGTGCGAGTGAACAAGTGAGTTAATGAAAATGCTCGCAATTGTGAAGGGAAAAATGATTATTATTATTGTCCATTTTGTTTGAACCGAGTTGAAGTCGACGGGGACGAGGAGGTGAATGAGCGCTCATTGGAGAGAAAAAACAACAAGTTTTTAGTGTTATCGCTTCTCTTGATGGTGGCGTTGATGATGATGATGTCGTGTCGCCTGGTCGTCTCCTTTCTTTTTTTACTTGTTTTTCTCTCGTCGAGAAATTGCGTTAGAATCGCTTTCTCCCAGAGAGAGAGTGAACGCAATAATAATAAGGTGTACAATCGCAATAATCATAAATGGGAACAACACTTGTTTAAAAATGAAACTTTCTCTTTTTTCGCATTTCTCTCTCTGCGAAAAAGGGAAAATATTTAATGTTTATTTAAACTGGCCATTTGACACGAGATAAAAGTGGTGTAAAAACGCGAAAAAACGAGCAAACTTTCTTTCTCCTTTTTATTGCAGTTTCACGTGTGAATTTAATATTCGTTTTTTTTCAAAAAACAAAATGGCAAGACAGGACAAGCAAATAAAATGTAAAACTTGACAAGACATGACATGTCTGAGTCACGTTGAAAAATCAACTATGATTTGAAATTGATATGTGAAACATGCACAAAACATTTTGTTATCCATGACCATGTCAAATTAACAGATTTTCTGAGATTAGAGAAATACGAGAAATTGTAGAGAAAATGAAAGAATAAAAAGGGGGAACATTTGATCATGAACTTTTTTTTTCAGACAGATCAAAGATCGGGTTATAGGTATTGGTCATGGTTCCGCAATCATCATCATGATCACGGTCACGTCACAAAGGCAACATGATTCATCTTGAGCACGTCATGTTCAACTCTTACAACAATGCAGCACACACGTACAAAAACAATATATTAGTTTTTCCCTCAAAAATAAAGTTCTGTAATTTGAGAGCAGACATTGGATTTATTTCGAATGTAACTTGGCGTGATGCAGCTCATTTGCTAACAATAAGAGTGAGGAGTATAACTAAATATTCTGAAAATTATGAGGGAAACGGGTGAGAATTAAATTTTGGATTGTTTGTTACTGCATTTTCTATACAAACTTGGTGGCTGGTGCAGACTAGAGGTTTTCATTGGAAAAATAGTCAATGCAGCTGCACCTTTACCTCTTCTAATGATCATGGCAGTGATATAAGCAGTTGTTTTGTAAATGTGGTCATTGTGGAAATTTTTCGGGTTTCATTCGCGCTTCTGAAATATCAGTTTGCAAGATCATTATCTAGGAAAACGCTCCGCAACACAATATTCCGTTAGTAGAGTACCCCAACAGTCGGTTGGTTTGGGTGTTCATTACTTCGTTATTATAAGTTATTAAGGAACCTATAGCCTTTTCTGTATACCTGACCTTGCTTCCGACTTTTCCTGGAGATGGAACATGACTCGAATGACTCACCGGATTATTTCGCTGGTGTTGCTTTTAGCTTATGTATCTACCAAGCCTTAGATGTTTTTTCTACCTTTTACCGCTCATTACCTCCAGACATCCCTATCATCAGAGACGAACTCTATAGTCACCTATTCGGTCACTTTATGAAGGCAAATCTCTTAAATAATCCACATCAAAACGGATTCCCACCAGTGAGTCCTCACGCTCATTTTATGAAGGCACTTTTGCGCACCAAACAGGAATCTACACGAAACCAATCTTTGTGATCCTTCGTAATGAAGTTTGAATGGGAATCCTGGACCATTTTCGGGGAAAATCCAAAGAAAAACCGCATCAGCAGATCTGTACACACCAATCTCGTTAAATACTGCGTATGTTTCATATATACCTATACGTCTCCTCTTTATCCCAATGTCTTTCACAAAACGGTCACACGGTAATTACCGAAACGTGTTGAATAGCACGTTTTTATACGCAACTCATTTTATTTCATTTATTTTATTTCCCCACAGTTCTCAGCAGTTTCTGCGGTGAAAACCCTGAAACAACAAACCTTAACCAGAAAAACCAATAAACAATTGGAAATCAAGGCCTTGCCCTAATAAAAATAAAGTGGAATGGTAAAGTATGCAAGTCTTTGTGTGTGTGCATCACGTAATAAGGAAATGAACAATAAGGTTTTAAGGATGATCATCATCATGATTGGTTGCGGGGATGTTGTTTGTGCAACTCATCTCATGCATTTAACTAGCATGCTTATAAAAAATTAATTTAATTTTGTCCTCTCCCTCCTTGTTTGTATTGATGCATTGAAAACTGCTTTATATTTCAATCAGCAGCCATTTATAACCTTGGGTTGCCCTATTTTTTCTTTTACTTTTCATCCCTACCATTATATCCCAAACATTTTTTTTATTTCATCATCAATTTTGTTTCTTGATGTCCCCCTGTGCTGTGGTTAAAACAATAAAAAAATATTATGTGGAATGGTTATGGGCAGTAAATATATAGGGTAGAGATCTGCAAATATGTATAAACGATAATAATAAAAAATGGGGAATAGAAGATGAAAATGGGAAATAAAAAAGAAGAGACGAGTTCATGATATCGACCTCGATCGATTTCTGTCAAAGAGTCCTAACGTCAGATTAGAATAGGTAACTCAGGTAACTAATTGGAAAAGAAGAAAAGGATGCATAATTGCTTTAAATTGAAATCACGAAACTTTTAAAGGAGAATTTTTCAACACCCTCCTGCCATTGTTGCCGTTCCATTCTATATGGACCTTGCATCCACCCACAAGAAAGTTCTTAATCGTTTGAATCGTAAAAACAAGTTATTATACTTTAAACGAAAGTGGAGTGTGACGCGATGCTCAAAATGGTCTGCTATATTGCAAGCTACTAAAACTGCGCACAAATGATTACTCCTCTATTGTGTATCATCATGATGCATATAATATGTAATTATTATGTAGACAAGTAAAGTAGGTAATATGTTGTGACACATCCTTGGAAGGACTTTCTCTTTTTTCTGCTCTCTGGACACTTTCAATTTATGAGTCATCGGACCCCTCTCTCTCTCTTCCCAGCGTATAAAATGTAATCTAACTTTATAGTTTTGGGGATTTAAGATCGTCTTCGTTGAGCACACAACAGTCTTCCAAACCTATATAGATGCTTTTCATGAGCCAAAACATCTAAAAATAATATCAAGAGCATACAAGAGAAGTAGAAAGTTGTTAAAATTTTTCCGACGACAAAATACCTCCCAAATTATTTTCCATGGACTTTGTACACCCTCTTGTTTTTCATCTGTTCTCCTTGTCCCGCTCCAAACTATTTAAGCCTGTTGTGTATTTGTGTAAGCCGTCGTAAGAGAATTTTCTCTGAAAAAAAAGGTATATAAAATAGAAAGAGAGAAAGATCTGCGGTAAAAGACGAGAGAGAGAGAGAGAGAAAGAGGGTAGCAGTAAAAGTGGGCAATTTGGCCCGTAAACAGGAGCCGCAAGAGAATATAAAAAAATGAAAACACTTTTTTTCCACCTTGTAGTCTATAAAATATATATATAAATAGCTCAAGTCATTTAATATAATAATCATTATCATCATCCACAGACTCTTCATAATGTCCATATAAAACATTAGAGCGTGGAATGTACATGAGCCATTTTCTTGTTTTGGCTGTGACTTCTCCCGAAAGCCAAAAGCCTGGCTGGGATTCCAATTGCCCTAATTTATATTTTGAGCATTAAAACGCTCACCCTTTATTATGGGATAGTAGACTGTGTAGTATATTTTTTTCTCTAGGTATTACATGCACATATTAGAATTTTGGGGAGACGTAAAATGGAAAAGTTGCTGGTCATAAATGCTCATATGGAGAAAGAGCTTGCAAAGCTTTCTCTCAACTTTCCCTACTTTCACTTTCTCTCTCCGGACATAATTTTTACTTGCTTTACAACCACTACCACTTTACTTTCTCCCTATTCCTCCTCTCTGCACAAGTTTGGAACATGAAGAGAAAGAGAGAGAAGAAGAGATTGTCTTCGTTTTTGCGTGTTTGCAGGTGATTCAATTCATTTGATAAATTGCTGAGAATGCTGTGTATATGGAGTATACACAGCGGCATCGCATGCATATGGAGAAAGCGAGCTTTCTCTCTCTATGAATATTAGTATTTTCGGATGAGAAGGAAAGATAGGGGTTTACACTGGAAGGAAGTAAAACGCTGAGATTTATTCTTTAGGAGAATGGCTTGGTTCGTTGGTGTTTTGCCATCTCATGCCATCATCCTCTAAATTGCATCTTTTTCGCTACTCTCTTCTTCTTCTCTCTAAATATTATAGAAACATTGGAGAGGAGTTTTCTCTCCTGTAATTTACACAATAGGCCAACAAGATTGTTCCCATTTTAAAAGCGTTTTATGGGAAACTGGCCGTGCCCACAGAAGACAAGTGGTAAGTATTTATAGGTAATGGAGAGAGAATGATTTTGCTTGGTTGGTGGTGGTGGTGTGTGTATGGGATATTGTCCTCCAAGACGAAAAGATACGCACCAGGAAATAGCAAATAATAATAAGTTTCCCGTGAAAATTGCTCTATTATCTGGGAACTGTAAGAAAATACTGGAGCGAGAGTTGAGTTATCATGCATAAATCCCATATTATCTTAATGTATTTGTGTATTTACAAATTTTGCTATTTTGTAGTTTCCGGTTTTTAGGGTTAAAATTTCTGTTATCCTAATTGGATTTTTTAAGCATCTTTTGCTAATTCTTTTGGTAGAAATGGTAATCTGATGCAAATCCTGGAAAATAAAATATGACAAATTGAGATTGGTTTGGAGGACTTGAGGGCAAGCAAGCCACAGAGAAAAAAAAAACCTTTTTGGTTGGACATTAAATTTTGTCAAAATTACTTTTCACGACCAAGGCTACTTGCTTGAAAGAAAAGAGAGGAGAAATATTTTGCATATGATTTTTTTTCGCAACATTCCAACTTTCTCTTTTAAGCTTTATGTAAGGTACTTGTAAAGCTCCATATTTTATCTACTTTTTTTTCTCTTACCCAAAAAGACTTTGAGATCAGATAAGTTTCACTAAGATGAGAAAATAATATCAAAATATATTGTCTCTCTGTGTATTTCTAAGAGAATAGAATTCCAACAAATTTGTTGCAAAAAAAATGTGACAAAAGAGTTGGAAAACTCTTGTCATATTTCGCCCCATGAGCTCTTGAAATGAAAATGGGGGAATACTCCATTTCCTTTTTTCCCAGAAAATTTCCATGCATGTTAAGAAAAGGATTGAGAATCCAGAGATTTGTTCTCAGAGAGTATCATCCACACATTTTTTACCTCTTCTCCACTGATCCGCTTTCTTTTCACTGTGTATGTAATAACGTGATTGCCTTTTTTTGTTCTTGCAAAAAAGAGAAAGTCCATATTCACATTTTTTTCACAAAAGAAATACTCGCAGAGAGAAAGTATTTGAAATCGGTTTTTGTCTTTTTCTCCTTCAATTCTCAAATCCAATCCAATCGTCGATCTTCTCTCGAACACGAGGCGAAGAAGCAGGAAAAAATGCTTTTCTTTCGTAATATCTAGATCTTCTTTGGCTTACCTTTACATAATATTATGTGTGTAGGTACATGATGATGTGTGACATTATGTGATGTCATGACATGCCTCCAATTCACCACTACTCTTCCAACCTACGCAATTTTTTTTTGTCAAATCTCTCGTCATTCTGTCTTATTGAATTTTCAGGATTTTTAAGGGTATCAAAATAAGAAGGGGAGGAGGAAGGAAAAAAACTTTTTGTCTTTTGTCTACTTTTTTTTGTTTGCTAGTTTCAATGGAGGAACAAGATCTCAGATCTTTATCTTGTTCAAATATTGAGTAACATACAGTCACAGTCTGTTGGAAATCACTTTTTCAAGCAACTTATTGGCAACGAGGATGAGTAAAAAGAAACATGTGTAGGTACATGGACATCATTTTTAAACATGTCATAGCCATACATGTTGGTGGAGTAAAATTGAACTAAGGTAACACGTGGGTTGTGTGGGTTCCAGATGAAGATAATTTAAGCTCGGGTTTTGTGACGATTTCAAGACATTTAATGATGGTATTACAAAATGTGACGTATGTTTCTATTTTTAAAGTAAATTCAATTGCGTTTCACGAAGAAGGTACATAGATCAATGGTCGTTTTAACTGAAGCTGAGGTAGTATGCGGAAGGGAAAATTGAATCATGGATGATCTCTTAAATTGCAAATAATAAGTACACGGGCCTAAAACTCTGGAGTTTATCTGTTGAAAGAGTATTCATGTCAATTTCAAATCCTCCAGGAAGAAACTCTAGTTTAAGCAGTTGTTTGTTTGACTTGACAATACTTTTCACGTGGGAGATAAGCTTATTATTTGTTAGATAGCTTACACGTAGAAAACTAAGGCCCAACCACTCAAAGAGATCAACAACTTTATTCAATAATAGATTGAAAGAACTGATTCATAAGAATTTCCGTTATTCCAAGATTCATTGATATTTCAGGATCAGTGAGGCATTGTTACTGGGAGAAGCTCTATGAACAAAACTACTACAAACACAACTAGATTATAGGTTTCTAATTGTAAGTTTCTTTAAAATCGGTTTGATATTTTAGGCAATCCGTTCCCATGGAAACTATCCACATGAAAAACTCGATGAAAGCAGTTGTCAAAAGATTCGCCTCATTCCCTTTGTAAATTAATGATGGCTCGTTTCTAAAATATCAAAGATAACATTCAAGACTAAAATAGAGTCGGTTACTAATTTACACGGAATCATTAGTTTGTTTCAGTCTACTAGTTTGAGACACATTTAAAATCAAAGGGAAGAGGTTGATAACCTTTTGTTGTATTTATAAATCACAGCATCAATGCCATTTTCATTCTCGTTTTTGCTCTACTGTCAAACTTCCGGTTAGTCATTGCAACCAAACCCATCATTGTTTCAGAAGCTGCATCGCCTGTAATGACTGTGGTTGCCTTTCCTAAAATCATACATGTTTTCCACTCGGTTTCAAATGGGTTGCGGTGCGAGAAACATGGTGAAAGTATCAACCTCCATTTAAACTGATGACATGAACATCAAGCCTTTTGAAAATACAGTGATCATTAAACCACTGAAAGATATGGATTGGCTTGCATTGTAAGAGAATTCATTTGATGTTTTTCTTCCCTCTCTTCTATAAATTGCATGAGTGCATGGATCTCAACTAAATTCAGTTTTTTTTCAGAGAAAGCATGAAATACCTTTTAGTAAAGTCATTGCTTTCACTTCCACAATCAAATCTACAACAACAAAAGTGAAACTGCAATAATGGCGAAAGCTCATTGGCGTCTTCTCAATCCATCTCTTCATTTCATGAACAACTCGCTTGTTTGTGTGATTTTTAAGAGAAAATGTATTTTGTGGCTTTGCTACAAAATGGAAGGAAAATTCTACTTTTTTCTTCTACTTTCTCCGAACATTATAGTTGGGGAAAGGAAAGAGGGAGAATGAAACAAGAAGAGTGATAGAATTAGAAGAAATGAAGAAAAATAACTTGAGAGTCTCCTAAAAATAGAGAGAAAGCAAGAGAAAGTCTGTCTAGGTATTACTTAAAAGCTGGATGACTAGATGAAAGATTTTCTCTCGCAAGTCATCAGTAAGAGGAGAAAAAAAGGATAGATAATCTATCTACCTACTCAATTTACTACTGCACTGTGGGGTGCGTACGTACGTTGTATGCACAGTAATAGAATGAGACGAGGAGTCGGTATGTTATATCAACTGGAGATACATAACCTGATTTGAAACATTATCTCTTGTCTGGGAAAAAGGAGAGGAAAAAAGCTGGAGAAAATCCCACAAAAGAGTCATGCGGCAATCAATCATTTTCTCCGGCATTCTCTCTCCGTCCACGTATAAGCTAAAAAAGAAGGAAAGGAGAAGAAGGAGCTCCGAAATACCGTTGGAGAAATGGATGCTGGTTTGGTTGCCTGCAGAGCTTTTTAAAATGAGAATTTTGGGATGTGCGTGTGCGGAGAGTACACAGAGGTCTTTGACATTTTTGGGTGCAGTTTTCCTCTGGAAAAAAGAAAGAATACCTGCAATGCTACAATTTTATTATATGGTTGAACGAATCTGGATTTTTCGAACCTGGAAATTATCTAGAGCAGCCAATTTTCCCGAAATATTTTTTTCTTATCTGCTTCTTTTTAGCAACAAAACACCTGTCATATAATCACCAAGTAAAAGGCTGGTTTAAAAAAGCCAGAAAAAATGTCACTGCCATCAAATCAATTATTTTGACGACAGCCGGCACTCACGATGAACCTTTCTCCAGAAAAATTGTGTTGATCTTGAGGTAAAATTACAGCAGATTGAGTTACAGGTTATTTCTGACTTGACTCGTGTGCCTCGGCATTGGTTCTCTGGAAAACCGCAAAAAAAATGTAAGTCGGTGAAAGTATTTTATGCAATATGTATGTCATCATTATCATAAAAAAGAGCATGCAAATTGGCAAAGGGGTTCTGAATGAGTGACATAAATCACACTTTCTCTCGTCTCACTCAACTTTTCCTATCAAACCTATCACACATTTTAGGGGAAAAACTAGGAATGTTTTGTTGTGTCAAAAAAGTTTTATTATGGAAGAGTACTGGAGCACAACAAAAAGATGAATTCCATGTCAAGGGAAAATGACAATGACTTCATATTTACCACACACACCACCACACCACCGTCAATTTTCTATTCTTTTCGAATAAATATGATATTTTTAGAGAGAAAGGTGAAAAAGATGGAAAGTTGATCAGCTCCTTTTCATCTTTTCTTTGTAGAAATCAAATTCAGATTGACAGCATTTCCCCCATTCTTATATAATTCTAAATTGACAAGACGTTGAAAATTTTTGGTGTGAAGTGGAGAAAGAAAAGGTATCGTAACAAAATGACTGACATAACCATCAGTCTTGAAACCTTGGCGGTGCCGGTGGTATGGAATGGCATACCTCTGACACTTGAAAGTGTTCACATTTCCATTATATTTTTTTCTCCTTCTCAATACTCTATACTTTCTCCTTTAAAAATATCTGATGAAAATTTCAACACGTGCTCAATTCTCGCGGAAATTATTTTCATCGTAAGATAAGTGCTCAAGAAAAAGAAAACTGTGGAAATCTAATGTATTCCAATTACCTTGAAGAAATGTCTTTTCAATTAAAGTAGGGAAAAAATTAAATGAAAAAAATATCAGATTGATACATTTTTTCTTCTCTGAATTTTTTTCCAGCTGAGTAACACGTATAATGTGATAATTTGCGCATTCTTCTGGAGAAAAAGTAATAATAAATAGATACAACAATTTCCATTCTTTTAGCAATTAATACAGTCATTATCCTCCCGGCGCCACAGAGACCTAAATACCACGTGTATACCGCCACCATCGTGAAAAACGCGATGGCGACCTTTCCCCGTAAATTATTTATGGATTTATTATGCAGACTGTAATTTTTTTTCTGTTATGGTTGTGTGGTGAAAAAAAGAGGAAAATTATTTTAAATGTTTTGATTAATATCTCATAGAAAAAAAAGCCTACTATGAACCCCATGTCACCTGAACACGAGGGGTGGGCCATCATCGCATTGTTTTTATTTATGACTCTTATTTTCCATTTTTTTTTTCAGACATTCCTGACTACATGTAAATTACACTTTCTCTCAGACTTTCTCCACGAGTTTGTGTATCGCAAAGAGAAAGCAAAAACTTCAGAACGAGTTCATTCCACTTTCCATCTCCTCCTCCTATTTTTGCATAATCTCTACTTTCACTAGTACATACCTGCATAATATTTTCAACTTTTTTTTTAGTTTAACATTGTTTTATTGTGAATCTTGCTCCGTATGTGTTGCCCTTGTTTCTCAAAAGAAGATAAAAAAAAAGTTTTTGTAGCCTTTAGCCTCCTTCTCTCTTCCTGGGTTTCTCCAAGTTATTTTTTGTACTTTTGCCAAAAACTTTTTTGTCTTTTGCTCATTCATCCGAATCCAAAGGCAGCCAAAAAGACAAAAGTAATAAACCAAAGGGAAAAATATATACATATTTGTGTGTGTGTTTGCTCCACTGAAAAGAGAAAGTTCTCTTGATGAACCAAACCACATTACTTCCACTAAAAGGAAAAAAAAAGTCTAAAAGGTTACATCACCATCTACATAATATGTTATACCACTGTGTTTACTCGTTTGTCTGCTGTCTCCTCAAGCAAACCTGAAGCAACATTGAATTCCATAATGATAATTTTATATGCTTCTATACACCTGTGATTTTCAAGTCAAGAAGAAACAATTCTTTTTTTGCCTTGTCTTCATTCAAATTTTTCGGTTTGTCTACACACGCAAAAAATCCTCATGAATATTTCAAATCTTTCGGTTTCATTCCCTCTTCCAATATTTTTCTTTCCATTTCGTGGATACAGCATTTTGAAGAACAAAGTGAGATTGTGAAAGGCCAGTGAAATTCCACTAATTTCACATCGCAATTCCTTCGACATGTGTGCCTCAAAAAACGGAATTAGTTCCCTTTCTTCAATCAAATAAGCTCATCACCCGAATTCATCTTTTCTATTTCATGAATTATATTAGCTTACCTTCTCCTCCTAAAAATAATTTTATGTTTGCCTCCAAAAAAGTCGATATACCTTGGAGAAAGCATATTATGTAACATTTGAGTATATTTTCACTTTTCCAAACAACCAGAACTCAACTTTTTTGCAGAGAAAACCCTCCGACCCGACGACAGAGGCACCCATTTATATTTCAGAAGTAAATGGCTCGAAAACTTGAAACTCACATTCTGAATAGTTAATGGTCTAACATCTAGTGTGTTTCTTCCCTTTAGCATTTCCTCTAAAAAACGCGTAACGCACCTTTACATAACTGTGCGTGAACTTATAGGTAATGTACATACTGTGGCAATGAATAGTATTTCCCAAACTACCCTTCTATTTACAATTGAATTTTTGATTTTCTTCCTCTCTCCTCGTTTCTTTTTTTACGAGCAGGCGGAGAAGTTCAAAAGTCACTTTTTATTATTGAAATGTGAGCACTATTATTATTACTCCTGCTACTTCGGTGGCATTAAAAAAAATCTTGATGGAAAAAGAAAGCTGATGCGAAAAGTAGTATAATGTGCGTATATACAGGTTTTAGTTGACAATTTTATAGAAAAAAGGAGTGAAAGCATTCGCTACTGCCGCATACGCATCATTTTGTCATCACTCCAGTATATCAAGTGCACACCCAATTTTCCTAAGAGAAAGTAACCCATAATGTAATTTTTTATTGAAGATTGAAATGAGCTGTTAAGAAAAAAATGTGCTGTGTCATGAGAGATTTGAGTGCAGAAAATCTAAAGTGCGAGTATCACCGCAGGGGTGCCATATACAAATTTCATTTTCTTTGCATGTCGTCCCCTTTGTCGTTGTCACGTAGTCACAACCTCAACACAACATGGAGAAAGTTTATGTGAATATGATATCATGTGTAATATTTAGATTAAACTTTTTCAAGTATTTTACAGCCTATAATTTCTCACCCACGAGCATAGTCATCATCATCATCAGCAGCTTTTATACACACAAGCGTACATACACATGTTACGCGCGGTAATGGAAAATGGATATATTTTTTATTTAAAAGTAACAGTAATAAAAGGTTAGAGAGTTTAGATTCGGGAAAACTGTGGAAAAGCTAGTTCACATGATTGCTTGATGATTAGTTTTGACATGAAAACGACATGTGAAAACACACCGTGTCCACTCAAGTGACCGTTTTTAAGACTGTTGCTGTATTTATAGCTGGTAAGTGGCAGGTTGTCGGTTTTTACATGGTTTTTAAAGAGAGAGTTTAAATTTATGCAAGAGAAAACTTTCCACTCGATTTTCACCCTTTATTTTACCTCCGCCCCCACCCCCACTTGAAAGAGAAGAGGAAAATGATAGAGTGTGTGGTTTGGTTTGGTTTCTTTACATGAGAGGTCGACGATCAGCTTAAAAAATATTTTTACAACTGTTTCGTTTATTTTGAGGTAATGTTTGTTCGTTTCTTTAAAACAGGACATTATTACATACTTTGGGTTTCCTCTCTCGTGGGAGAAATGAATGTAAGAAAAGGGGTGAGGATATTAAGATGATTATTATTGCGGCTTTTTGTGTTATTGCTTCGCGTGTGCACATTATTGCCTCTTTCGATAAAGTTGAAAACCATGTTTTGATGATGATAAGTTGTGACAAAGCTGTATATATTCTACCTGTATTGTTTGCTAACAATAGAGAATGAAAAATTAGAGGGAAAATATTAGTCCACTTTTTATTATTGTTTGGTATGATATTTCCTCCAGAGAAAAGGGAGAAAGTGCTGTTTTCTTGGAGAAATTAAAGAGCATTATTTCTCTCTCTTTTCATTCATGTCGCATGCACACAACACATCCATATCATACTCTTGCAGAGGAGGAGACATGTGTGTGTGTGAGCCCATTTCGACTTGATTTTATTACACGCAGGTAATAAATAAATGTGCATGAGTGAGTACGTGAGTGTGGTAAATTGAAAGGAAAATGGAAATTGGATTTCCCAAGATTTTCTCAACTTTGTTTGGTTTTTTCACTCAAAAAACTGCACCATTAGATGCAGTGCAATAAAAGGATAAAGTTATTTCCTGTAATTCCACGAAAATGTGCAGCTTTCAGAATTTTTTCAAAAAAAATATCCATGTTTATATTTTGACTGCTATGTTTTCTCCTTGAAACAAAAACCTGGCGTTTGCCATACCAGTAGACATTATGTAAACAGAATCATTACTTGTTACTACAGTTTACTCGAAAAACAATTCATTTTGTTTCTTATGTTTTGATCCAAGTCATACGATATGGTTTTCTCTTTCTCTTTCCAGTGCAACGACTGTGACGACACGAAAGAATGACTGTACTGATGATTCCTGCATAACGGCTCATACTTACAATCCCTATTATTATTGTCTCTCCATATTATTCACAGCAATGTAGCATGAATTTGATATCAACTCAGATAACATGAGACAATACCCTGAGATAATACAAGCATTCATGCATATCTGCTGCTGTTGTTCCGGTGTTGAAAAAGAGAGGAAGAAAAACAAACAATAAATTTCCATTCTTTTCGCTCCACTCTGGTGAGCAAAATGCATTGCGATATTTTTGAAGAGGATGCACACACGTGTCGAATATCTCTGACAATATTCTTTTTTCTCTTGTGTGCCTACAGATATTGTTATTATGGCTTCTGACTTTGTGAGTGGGAGTGTGTAGAATTCGGGGGAAATTTTGCGTGAAAAGCATTACATTACATATACACACATGTGGTATGATTATATGCCATTGCACACCGCAAAAGATTTAGATAGGCAGTGATACAATCTCGACTCTGTGGATCCAGTCGTTCATGTGGGTTTTTTCCTGCATATTTTTGTTCAATCTCTCGTTGCATAACAAAAGGTGTCATATTACGTTTTATTGTATTTTTTTTCTCTGTCGAGATGATACTTTTTTGTCTAGAGAGAGAACTACTGAAATATTGCAGATTTCATGGTTTGATGACTTTTGTCATGTCATATCATCATATATAATAACAAGCGTGTGTACAATTTTCTCCGTTTCTTTCTCTCAACGAGAAAAAAAAAGAAACACTTGAGATGCATGGGTGGATTGGGTAGAAAACTTGTTGTTCAAACTATATTCATTTTTCATAACTTTTCTTTAGGTATAGCGAGCAGGTTCTGTCATGCGAACTTTTGAACTGTTGGAGGAACCCACTCTTGTCTCGATGCCCATGAGGGATACCCCTGGTAATTCAAATAGTGAATGCAGTGTCATTTCTAATCCCGTTTTTCGTAATGACAAGGCACCTACGCACAACTACATATTATACACCTGTCATTTCCACCCACGCGTAACAAAAAACTGCAGTAAAACGCAGACAAGGTTTAAGGGAAAATATCAAATTATTAATATTATTGCTCCCTGCTTTTTCAAGTATACATCTTAATCCAACCTGTCAATAGGGATTTTTCACTTTAATTGGAGCTTTTTACTCATAATAAGCTAAAAATAATATTAACACAGTGTTTCATGTTGTTCTTCTGTTTTTGATGTTTTTTCAAGCGGTGTTTTTCTAAGGTGTACATTATTAGCTGGATATACTTAAGTTCAACTTTCCCCTTGATAATTACCTTTTTGCTAGTAAACTTATCATTTATGATTGCATGTGGGTGTCATTGACACGCCAATGTTTGCACGTGCACGGGGTCTCCTACGCCTTGTTTGAGTATAACCGTTAACTTAAATATCTCAAAAGAAAATATACACTGACAATCATATATTTACACGTTGCGACAGCTTATCATCTTTTTTTCTGTTGGAGCAGAAGAAATACAGAGAAAAAAAGGCACTAAATCGGTCGTCGTCCTTAAACCCATGAAGCACCGCCAAGAAACAGAAACGTGTCGCCCCAAAAGAGAGAGAAAATTGGCCAAGTAATTTTCTCTCTGCTGCTCCATTAAAGATTAGGAAGGGATATATTGCGCCAATAATGATGATAACGCAGAAAAAGGCATGGTCGAAGATGTCGCCGGAGAAAAGGCGACGATGATGGTGATAATGATGATTATGATAGAAACTCATGGAGAAAGTCCGGTGAAAGAAGGAATGAGGGAAAGCAGAAAGAGTTGAGTTGGTTTATACTTCTCATGTTCTGATGTTGTTGTTGTGTATATTTGTTTAGTGATTAAGGGACTTAGGAAGGTTGAGCCGCTCTCTAATCTCCGAGATAGATCATGGGCTTAGAGAAAACAGGACAAAAAAACGACAACCATACCACACTGGCACCAACAGTAATCATGATCATCATCATTATCAGTGGCGGGACTAGAGTAGTTCTTTTTATGGAGTGAAGGTGAAAGCAGAGAAAGTAAAGCCAAAATCGACCAATCTTTCTCCACCTCTAGCAAACCTCATGTAGTAATCATGTAATCATCATTAATGATATCTCTACGCAGACACGAGACAAAAACGTTACCCAATTTCACCGATAAAACTACACATGTAGGTATACCAAGTTCAGGGAATTTAGTCATGAAACTAGTCAAAGAAAGTTTGGATGTGCATACTCAATCGATTCGTAACTATGTAATGAGCTGGTTTCTTGCTAAAAAATGGACAGCATTGAACTTGCGAGAAGTGAATAAAAAACAGGTGGAAACACGCTAAACACTTGTTCTTTTTTACCAACTTTATCCAGTTTTTTTTACAACTGCACAGGTGAGTCGTGAGTTTTTCTTGAGTAAAAGTACGACTGTAAAAACAGATACAAGAGAGAGAAAAATCCTTGAAAAAAGTTAATTCTATTCCGAGAGGAGCAATCCTCCTTGAAAAAGAAAAATACACGAACGGGTAAAAAGAGAAAGTGAAGAGAAAGTTGTAGTATCACTTGAGTTCCTGTTCACTAGAAAAAAAAACTAGGAAAGAAGAATTCCCTTTTGCATTTTAGTCTTGCTTCTTTACATAATAAAAAAGACAAACAGGTTGGCCTGTTGAGAGAATGACAAGAGGGTTAAACGAAATAAATGAAAGGTACACGAGAAAAAAAATTTGGAGAGAGAAAAGTACCTACTACCAAACTAATACAAACACTACTTGAGAGAGAAAGTAGAGAAAGGAGTGGCTAGAATGAGTGAAAGAATGAATGTAATTACAACAATAATAATAACTGTAATCGTAAAATAGCCTGGTTTTTTGTTCTTTTTTCCTGTTCCATGAAAAAAAACAAGATCATACTTAAGAGAAAGTAAATACTTTAGCGACCCAGACCCCAAAAAAAGTGTATAATATTTACATCTACAGTAATAAGTGGTGTATACAAAGTGAAAGCTTTGTTCGGTACTTTCATTTTTGAACAAGAATAATAAATAGGTAGCTTGTTCTCTCCTCCCTTCCGCTTTCATCTCACGAGAAAAGTATACAAGCTTGTTATTATTATTTCTTACGATTATTATGACGTTTTACGGCTCTCTTTATGCTTGTCAGTCTGACATTTTTTCCAGTGGCAAAAACTTTCTCCTGCTTTCTTCAAATCACCATTGTTTGTTGCTCCTATGCATATCGTTGCCCTGATTTTTTTTACAAATTTTTCTTCTTTCTTTTTTTATGCCTTGCCGTTGTCGAGGATGACATGACACAGAAGAGAATGTATTCATTCATTTCCTTACTGTCGCTTCCCCTCAAAACTTGTACTTTGTCTGTGGAAAGAGGTTGACGACAACAAGGCCATGAAAATGAAGGGAATGATGATGACGGTCGTTTTCCCCTGTTCCAGGGCCGTTTTAAACCACTCGTTTGCTTGCAAATGGTGTTTATTACAGGAGAAAAAAAGAGTGGATAGGTCTTTGCTTTCTCCCATATTGTTTGTCTCGGAAAATAAGAAAACACATTGTTGTTGTGCGTATCGGATCTATAGGACCAGACCACCTACAAACTATCGTCATTCTGGTTACCACACACTCCGCTTTCTCTCTATTGAGCGAGAAAACAAGCACCGATTTTTCTCTTGTTGTGGGAAATCGTCAAACTTCAAAGTGAAATCACACCCGCTACCATACCATAACGGAGTCATAGAGAGAGAAACAAATTTTCTTCTTGTTGGGGAAGGAAAAGTTTTTCTTTAAGATTTTTCATTTTTTCTTGCTTTCTCCTTCTTCTCTCCCCGCTTTCTTCATGGATCATCATGATGACGATCATGTCTTGTTTTTCCGGGTAACAATGGATATTACCCTGAAATGAATGGGTTCCTCCTTTCTCCAAAGCGCGGCTCACAACAGCCAAAGATGAGAAAATCTTTCTTGTCCTGTTCTGCATACAAAGTGATATTTTCTTGGTCGGTAGCACCATACCACCAGTAAAAAGCATTATCCTGGAGAGTCATCATCATTTAAGAAAAAAAGAATGCCATTGTGTATTGTTAACTGAGAGGAGGATGAGCGCTCACAACGGATCATCATGAATGATCCTGTTGACTCCTGCTGTTGTTCTCCATATATTGCATTTTTTCATGGGCCGGTGGTATTCTGATGTGACGTGTGTGGTCCTCCTTTTGTGGTAAAAAAGCAGTGTACACGGCCCAGTTACCAATATTCTAGCATACAGTGTGTAGGTACTTTCACCAGCGATTTCCGCCTTGTCTAGAGAGGAAAAAAAGAAAGAGAAAGCATGCAAATTTATGCAGAAATTTTGCGAATCGCTTTCTCTCTTCATGCTCTATCCAATCTTTTTAGTGATGGCGTCAACAGTCACATCCATTTTGGTGGTGATGCTGGCATAGTGGTAGTCGTGGTTTGGTTTGACCTGATGACTGACTTCGTTTATTAAAAAGTTTCCACAGTGAAAGAAGAGAAAGTATGGTAATTGCTGTTGTTATTTCCCATAAAATCGATACTCATCATCAAAGCTAGAGAAAAGTACTGAAGCGTACACAAAACTAGGCTAATTTTGCACACTGTGTGTATGGCAGTTAGTTACTCTCCTGGAGTTGGGATGGTAAACAAATTTTCTTTATGGAAAGACAAGAGAAAGTGGATGTTGCAATGGGAAAGAAAGTAGTAAAAATTCAAGATCGTTACAAACAGCAAAGTATTATATTTTTTGGCGGGATTCCATCCAGATGGAGAAAAAAACGTGGAGTTGGTCATTGAGCTAACGTAATGGCCGTTTTCTTCCGTTTTTTTTTGGTAGAAAATGAGATGAAGGGAGGAGGGTGTTGCCCTCTTTTTTCCTAATGGCTACACATAAAAAGCAATATCTGTTGTGGATAACTGGAGCTTCCTTTCATATTTTTTTGAGAGACGGAGAAGAGATAACGAATTTGTTGGTGTCCACGGAAAGCTTCATGATGTTGATGATATTTGCATGGAATTTGAAACTGACCCAGATCTAATATATTTTAATATTTTTCCTTGTTCAGAGCAATAGTCCTCCATTACGTGTTGTTATGATCGTAAGAGAAAACAATAAGCAAACAAGCAAAAAAAACGGATGAGTATAGTGCGTATTTAAGGCTTTTTGAATATATACATGTGGAATTTGTTCTGGTGAAGAGAAAGAGAAAATTGTATTCATTTGCCATTTTCTTTTATGGGAAGGCCATCATCTTCATATTCACTTTTATGGATATCCCGTGCTGGAGAAAGTCCAGTGGCGGAGATGATGAAAATGGAAGATAGATGGAATACGTAGAAGACAAATAATGACCATGAATGCATGCATGACATATAAGGGGTAATAAAATATTACACTGTAGAAGAAATTGAGTTTTGTAAAGTATCATCCAAAAAAATTGGAGAAAATAGAGTGGAAATGTAAACGGGATACATTTTAGTCCGAATGCAGTGAATAAGGTGTCACGTTGGGAGAAACGGGATGTGACATGAACGGTGTGAATTTTTTCACCCATTTTGATGATGAGTAAAATGCGACCTACTGAGCCTAAAGATCAAATTACTAATTTAAAAGTAGGAAATTACTGATTATATAAACTTTGATAACAAGCTTGCAGGCATGATGAAAGCTTCGTTTAACCGTTTTCATAACTAGCAATATTAATGCATGTGCAAATTTCAAGGAATAAATAAATTAGACTTTTTATGTAATGCAAATAAAAATATAAAATCGCAACTTTCACTCGTGCAGTTTTATTATTTTAATTTTTTGCAGGTATTGTGTGCTAATTTGAGAACTTTCAATAGTTTTTTGTGTGCACATCCTGCAAGGAAGATTTCAAAGAGAAAACGAAAACTTTAAAGATTCGTTTCGCTACTCTATTTAGGTACTTATTATTATTTATGCACTATATATAGTAGCAAAAAACGAAAAGAAAACAAGAGGAAGCGAATTTTCTGCTTGTGATTTTGTTTAAAAAAGGAAATGGAAGCAACAGCACATATCTCGCTGTGTAAGAGGATTTGCGAGAAAAAACTTTTTCTTTGGTTATATAAAATTGATAATAAAATAATAATGCTATGCCTCTAAACAGAAAAATATTTTTTCCCTTCTAAAATATAATATGATATGATTATGGAACCATGATGATGATGATTATGAGAAAGGATGAGACAGCGAGCTTCCTTTCTTCTTTTTTTCAAAATGCTTTCTCCTCAGCTTCCTCTCTTTCTGGCTTGGTTTTGCCATGATTCTTATTTCCTTGACGTGTTTCATTTTTCTTTGTTGTTGCCTCTGTTATTATTTTGCACACTGTTCTGACGACAAGAACGATGATGATGATGATGATGCTTTTTTAGAGGATGTTGCTGCCTGCCACAGTTGAAAAATATGTATTCCGTGGTGAAAGCATCACCGGACAGAATGAAGGCTCAACACACAGAGAGAGGCTAGTATAATAGATGATGAAAAGTGAAAGCGCGTGTTTTTAAGCCGAGCTGCATGTTCCAGAGAAAGGAATCGTTAAGCTGTTTTCATTATTGTTGTTGTGTAGACCCTCATCCTAGAAAAAAAAATCCATTGAGTTTACGGGCCACGCCAAAACCACAACCACACACATGCATACACAGTGAATATGGCGGTAATCCTTCAAGGAAATGAAATGCAATGCGGGATTATATATCAAGTTTAAAGGCTACTGTTTATAGCTTTACGAGGTGGTTTTCAGTCTGCTTTCACCAGAAGCAATACTGCTTTAGAAATAAAATAATGCTCTATTGCACAGTTAAGAAATATACACGCATAATATTGAATATGATGGATATTTTTAGGTGTATCTACAAGGTTCTGCTTTTCAACCGGCATTTCCTCCTGTCATCGTCATGAGCATAGGCAGCCTTGCATAAAAAGTAGATGGAGAAAGCAAGTGAAAGTAGAACACAGTTTCCTTTCTGCGTCGAAAAAAATAAAACTTTCTTGCAAGAAAAAAAATGGGTCAACTCAGTTATTTTTGTAGAAGTTGCAACCGAGATTGTGTAGGCAGCATATGATAATCATATTACGGTAATCCTAAAGCTCATTATAAGCTGATATAAAAAATAAGCAGGTAATAAAGCTTGAGGGAAAGTTTCGAAAAACTTTCTAAAAATGGTGTAGGGAGAAAGCACTTCCGCATTTCACAAAAAAATATGTGTATGTGTACATGCTACCATTGCAAAGTTAAATAACCAAGTAGGTAGAAAGAAAGTCGATTCACTTTCACTTTAGTTGATGCTTTCTCTTTTGGTAGATATAACATTTCATGTATCTACTACCCATCTGCCAAAAATACAATGAACTTTCTCCAAACTGTATATAAAATTGATCACGTTTTCATACTAATATGTTTATATTTTTAATGGTGTTTATAATTGATGACGGCCCATCTGCTCCTTTTGTTCTGCTCTTCCATCTTTCAGTGGGGCGATAACACATAAACACATTACTGGAGTGCATTGGACGAGAGAGTGAAAGTGTGCTTTCTCCATTCAAATGCTGAGAGCGTATGTTTTTGGAAGGGAACATACCCTGAATTCCCGCTCTGGTACACCATCAGAATAACAGCATATTCTTGTTCCTTCGGGATTTTTTTGTGTTTTTTCGCAAAGTATGTACACTGTACACACCATGTGTTTACTAGGTGTACATAGAATTCATGGATATTTTTGGCAGGGGTGCATTTTATTATGAAAGTTAAATAGTGTACGTGTATAGGTAATATGACAATTTTCTCTGGAAAATTTGATGCGAATCACAACATGTCGAGTACAAGAATAATCAGTAACTTTGTTCATGTCTCCTTTTCTGTTTAGCATATATTTTTTTTTACTTTCTCCTGTTTCCTTTTAAAATTTATTGCAAAAAAGTTTATACACAAATAAGTATGGTAAATATGTAAACTTTCTCTTTTATGAATGTTGTGATATGCAATAAAATAAACTTGTTTTTTTTGCAATGTTTTTGTTTATTTTTTTGCAAAAGTTGAAGATTATTATTATTATAAGAGGAAAAAGTAAAAAATGAGATACGTGGAGAGAGAGAAAGTGAGTGAGTGAGCTCAGGTCTTTTGGTTCGGCCCGTGGCTAGAATTTTTAACGCAGCACTAAACACTCAACTTTACCATTTCACGTACACACAACCAAAGTAAACTGTAGACAATGTTGATATATATTATTCTAGAATGAGTTCTTATTATGAATAAAATTTAGAAGAAAAGGGCTGTTCACCTTTTCTCCGACTTTCTCTCCTCAAGTCATCTTGTATCTGACTTTTTCACTGTCTGCTGAGTATACACTTCCCTGTGGCTATATAAAGTGGGTAGTGGGTACGTAATGTACTTCAGACTGACATATATATATTTCTGCAGGGTAGTGGAGAAAGTATGAAAGGGAAAGTCTGTTTTCCCCTCTTTTCTTTCGGTTTTTTTCTCATTGTTCCTCAACACACTGAGATGTGGTGTGCATGCAGCTGCATACGAAACAAAGTTGGGAGAAAAGAAAGTTGATTTTTGTTCTCAAAGAAGAAGAAAGTAGCATGATGGGTATAGCATGTGAAGAAAATGGTGGTGATATATGCAATTACAATGCAATCCGATAGATTTCTCTTTGAACATCACCATGTACCCAAGGAAAATAAATGAAGTGAAAGACGTTTCATGTGAAGACATATGCAGAAGGACAGCTTGAAAGGGGCATCGACATCTCGACGTCATTTCCTGTAGAAGAATCCAGTAGGATGATCATGTCATACGAAAAAAAGGTGAAAGTTGACTCCAGATTTTTTCCCTTAGAATGGAAAAATTGGAGAGTGAAAGCAGGAGAGTAGAAAGTGAAAGCATGCATGAATGCACGGTTTAGAGAACGGAAATGGACTGTAATTTTTCTGCTGCAAAAGCCAACACTGTATACCTTACTTTCGAAATATTTTAAATATTTCAGTTGGATGGTGAAAGCAATGGGTTGAAACAACTTTAAACTTTTACTCCCATACATTTTATTAGTTTCTACATTATTTTTCTAATAACATGTTTATTTTTGAATTTTGTTTGAAACAATTGTCAGGAAGTAACTTTCACCAGTGAAATTCCTACGAAATTGAGAATATACTTTTATTTTATTTTTAGCTTAGTTACTTTGCACACAACTTTTTCAAATATGTGCACAGGCTTGCAGGTTGTTAAAACACTTTTTCCCAATGCTTTCCTTCATCCTTCACATATTCCCTTTTTATCTATTAAAGTGAAAGTTTATATTACATTTCTTTTTTTAAATACTGTTCAAAGTACATAAAAATCTTTTACTTTTGTGTCAACTTCCCATATATTTTTGTTCTCATGCAATTGCACTCACTTTAAATAAGCCCTTTTGTGTGTAGGTATGCATGAGTGGCTGAGAAGAGAGTGAAAGATCGGGTTGATTTGCTTGAAATAATATGATAGCCTTTCTCTCTGCTCACTTTTCTCCTTCTTTCACTGTCTAGCTTTCTCTCAAATTGTGTCTTATGACAGTGGCAATGTGCCCGCAGTGTTCTCCAGTGAACAATTTACTTGCCCGTTTACTTTCTCTTTCCCATTCACCAGACAAGTATCATCCTTCCAATTTTTTCCCTATGCAGAAAAATAAAATGTCCGTAAAATGGAGAAAAGTGGAGAAAACAGAGAATACCAGGAAATATCTCTCTTTTTTCTAGTTGACTATCCCAAAAAAGGGTTCAAATTTTTGCTATACATGTCTATAGTCAACTTAAGGAGAAAGCTGGATCATCCACAATGTCTCTTTATCTGTCGCTTGCATAAAAAACAAAGTTTTTTCTTCATTCAAATTTTTTTCTCCGCTTTCCATAGTTCCTCCTTCTCTTTCTTCTTGTAGCAGTAGTATTAGCAGTGAAAGCACTTACTCGATGGGCTGACTTTCTCCACGGCTTTGACTTTGGTTTGACATTCCAGAAAAGAATGTATATGCATGTTGGAGTCCATGGGAGCGTATAATGTGGATCCAGTCACTCACCACGAACGACTTTATACTGCTTTCTCCCCTTAGCCGTACGTACACGCTCATCCATCCATGAAGCATAATAAGTTCATGTCCTGAGCACACAGACCGTCCAGTAAAAACACTGGAGGACCTGAAAATATAAAAGGTGGTGTGTGTCTGTGTGTGTGGGAGGTGGCCGGATGATAATGATGATTATATGTATAAAATGTTTATATTATTGCAATAGACAATGGAAAACAAAAAAGGGTTAAGTATAGAAAGGGAAATTCCCTTGGGGCATTCTGGAACAGATAAAAAGGCAGTCAACTCAGCAGCTCTCTCTGGTAAAGTTCTCGGTCTAGGAGCGAAACCGCCGTCACTGCAAAAAACATTGCCGTTCTACTTTCACTCATTTTTTTATCCTACTGCCATTATCATCTTCTCTTGTCTCTTTCTAGCGGGGAAATATATTATAGCTACCTAAGCGTATAATAATTGTATGCATGCGTAAAGCCGGAGAAAATTCACATGGGCTTTGAGTCTGTAGACGCATTTGTGTAGGACCTTAGCATATAAAATGAAATTTTATATTTTTCCCTTGAAAAGGAAAGTTGAGGAAAATAAAATGATGGATGCATTTTATTTGAGGTATAAGCCATTCCTCTACACACGTAGCTTTCACTTTTGGAAAGGGAGTATAGCCAAAAGAGATTGTTTTAGATGATGATGATGGGCCAGTGTAAAAAATTATTGTTCTCTGACTGGCGATATGGGACCTTCTCAATGCAAATTGTGGCTCATCCATCTTCATAATACGTGCAAAGAGAATGGGCTTTGTGAAAATAGCATGCACTGGTTTCCATTTATTTTCGAAGTGGAAAAGGTACTGTGTGGGTTGAACAGTGATGGTGGCGATGTCCCTGAAATCTACTTTCTCTTTTGTCGTCTTTTTTCTGCGTGTGTCATCGAAAATAGTGGAGAAAGTTCATGAATAATAATATTCAATTGAGAGTTACATGGAGGAAGGATTGTCTAAGTTTTTTTTCACATGCGGAAATTACGTGTTGTGTAACAAATGCGATGAACAGAGACATTTTTTCTGGTTGACTTTTCCCATTTTATAATAACTTGTGGGACCTCTCTTTTCTCTTTACATGTTACTCTAGAAAGTTGCGGAAAGCTACATTATTTAAGAGCTAAAAGCAGCAGAAGACGAGGAACCAAAGGAAAAAAAGAGAAAGTAAAAATATTGGAAAGTGAGCCAAACAAATGTACATTTTGTCAGCGTGAATCAATTCCATATGATGATGATCACAATGATAATGATGAAAACGAGTAGTTTTCATCTATATCTGTCAACCATTTCCTTTCCCTACTTTCTCGCACTTTCACTTTCTTCCAACATTTGGATCAGTAGAGTGTGAACTTTGCAATGTGGCATGGCCCTAGAAAAGACTTTCACTGCACGCATCTTTCTTTCTCCGGAGAAAATCATCTTACTTTTTTACGACTTTCTCTTCGAAACAGTGAAGTTAAGTAGGCAATGTTGAACAATAAGCCTTTAAATAATATGCAGTGTTACCGACTCTGTGTTGCAAGCAGCTCTTCTAGTACCTCTCATGTATTATTTCGAGAAAATGATTCCTTGCTGATTTTCCCTCTTCTCTGTGTACTGAATGATGTCTCATGTGTAATGATGATGGTTACATAAACGCGCCACATTACATGCTCATCACACACATTGTTCTCTATCTCTCACGATTATCTTCATCATCAGCATTATATTTTTTTTAAGATCAGCAGAAAAAAATCAGAGGAAATCACAACACAATCAGAATTGCATGCCCTTTTTCACAGGTTTTTCTCTTGTGATAATGATGATGATGATCGGCAGAGAAGAGAAAGCAGAAGCTCTCAAAAGAATGATGATGAGCGTGTGTGGCATTTGGCCAACAGTTTTTGGTCTGTCCATATACCTATTCATGTACACACACATCGACGAAAAGAGAAAGTGCTAAAAAAGCCAAGTGAAAGGAGAAAAGAGTAAAAATGGCAAAATATCCAAAGCGTGCTCAATTACGAATTCTCTGTCGACATTTTTCCACGTAGTCTTGATCCCATTTTCTGGAGATCGGATGATGATGATGATGCAACGGAGCTTATTAAACGCTTGTGTTCCGGGGCTTCCTCTTCTCCTCTTAAAAAATAAATTATATTGTGAAAATTTTCGTGACAGCTCTTTACTTTCTCTTCTTCACTCTCTGCTGACTTGTGACTTGTGCTACCTATATTGCAGCTTTCTTTCGAGGAAAAAAGAAAGACTAAAAAGCTGGGAAATGATGATGACATGGATTTACTTGTGTAGTAAATTTTTGAACAAGTTTTGCAACACAAGTTGTGTGCTTAGTTTTGTAGGAAATCCACTCATTAAAAAACGAAGAGAGATAAGGAGAGGATGAGATAATGCAGGAGAAAGTGGGAAAAGTTAAGTCTGCGTGTATTTATTACAATAAATAAGGAAACGAGGTCATCTTGTCGACGAGAGGAAAAGTATCCTCGTCATTATCAAGCTCATCGTCAACGGAGAAAACGCCAACGCGAAGAAAGTATCATCATCAGATAGATAGACTGTAAGGGTGTTGAAAAAAGGAAACTTGAGAGTTGATCTGAATAATACGTAGGTATACTCTTGCTACCGATGGAATTACTCCGATGTTGCGTATTTTTTCGAAGAAATGGGAAATACGCCTTCATGTTGTTATTTAGCATGAAAAAAAAGTAATTCTTAAAAAGAAGGACTGAAAAGAACAAGAAGAGTGGAACGTGAACGTCAAGAGGAGGAGAAAAGAGTGGGTGAAAGTGGATAAAGAAAAGTGAGAACTGCTTGTCTATTCTCGAAAAATCTCTTACGATGAGCATGATAACATGAGAACTCCAAGATGATCTGGATTGCTGGGAGGATGAGAGATCAGGAAAAGAATAATGGTCGACTAGGCGTTCAGTGAAAGTGGAGGAGGCAAAACAGAGGAGAAAATTTTATTGTGTTTTTATATGCCTCTCAGAAAATAGATACAAATTTGTTTCTTGAGCATGAAGAAACTACTAATTAGGCTTTGTATTTAAGAGTCAATTTTTCAGGATGCTGAGTAGAGAACCATCCTGAAATCAAATATTTTTGGAGTTGTGAAGCAACACTTGTTCTAATGAGAGCAGAGAGATAGGAGGAGAAAGTAGAGTAGCAACGTCTCCATGCATTTTCCCACCCTGTTTTGTTTTTTTCTTAGACTTCCGTGATTCCACGATGTCACCATGTCACATAATAATAAATACTGAGACCAGAGCACTGCATAATATTTCGCCAGGCAAAGTTCCAACTTTTCTTGTGAAAATCTAAGCTATGGACTTACATCCTGTTTTTCCATGAATGAGATTCAGTTGGTCATAGTGACATGCTTGTGTAGTTGCTTTCCTTGAGCTCTTGAATATTCCTCTTCCATTGAATTCCGACTAGTAGTTTTCACTGCTCTGTATTCAGAGGATGACAGCAAGAATTTTGAAGATAGGAACGTTTTTCGTACAGCTAGTAGTAGTAGCCGCCATAAAAATCGGCTTCTTCTCTTCCTCAAATTTTATTACTCGAATGAATCTTCTTTCTCTTGGCATGAATTAACCTTGTACATTTAAATTAGGAGGGAGAGAAAGCGTAGCATTCGGCAAATTCCTTTTTTTGCTTGTTCCATGCCTCCTGCACAAGTCAAAAGAGAAGATGAGAGATCTGTTGAGAAGACCGACAAGAAAAACCATCATCCTCCATCTCCTCTTGCTCCACCTCTCATGCAATACAAACATGGGCTGACATATAAGGTCAGCTGTGTGTACAAGACACATACATTTTCTTCGTTTAGAGATTCCTTGGACGACAACGGGAGAAAGTAACGGACATCAGGAAAAAGAAGATGAAGAAGAGAGACGTGATTTGGGTTCACTTTTCCTCTTCCTGGCTGTCCCAACCACTGTATACATCCATATACAGAAATAGATATAACTTTCTCCGCTTTCTGATCTCACTTTCTCCTCTCTTGCTTTTTTCTACCTACTTTCTCCACTTTCTCATATGAATAGTAGTACAGTGGTGGTGGGAACTGGAGCATAAAGTGAATTGGACTTTTGCAAAACTCGCACATTTTTTTGGTCTTCGTCTTCTGCTTTATGCCTACTTTCAAAACGTTTCCTTTTCTCTATCCCCCAAAAAAATGACTGGATTTTCTGTCTGTTGACCCTTTATATTCACTACTGTGACAGAAGAGAAAGCTATGCTTTCTCCAAAAAAACGGAAAGTTTTGTGCTTGGTTGACAAGGAATACTAAAATGGTAGAGAGTACAGGTCATCGCATAAATATACATTTGTCTCTTCAGCTTTCTTCTTACTTTCACACTAATTTTCTAAGTAAACACATTCATTCGTCAACAAAATGCCTTTTCTTAAACTCTGCTTTTGATGATGTTGCAACACTACGTTGACTATTTTCTCTGGCTTTACGACACACGGAGAGAAAGTGAAGTGGTTCGTTGCTCAATTCTCCTCTTCGCTTTTCTCCTTCTTGAAAAAAAAATTAGAGAGGCAGAAAAACATTGAAGTTAAATATCATCTTATCCTTCTCCACAAGAAGAAAAAAACATGAAACCCTTCTGTCCCATTCCGCTTGTGCTCTATATATAGCCCGTATCAAAATAAATGGACAGTTGTAGACATGCACCAAAAAACTTGAGCCATTTACTGGATAAAAAAAATTTACTTCAGTTATCCTATTCATGGGCAGAGAATAAAAACGGGGGATAAGAGTGAAAGCAAGTAAGTTGATTTGTGAATCTTTGTGTACACCGTACTTTCACTTCATGCATCTTTGCATTCCTTTTCAGCATTTTGTCTTCTTCGTGTAAGCTACGTTAACACTTTCTCTCCAAACATGCTTATTGGCTTTCTCTCATCAGTAGAGAGTAAATCTTTTGCCAAATGTAATGGCTTGTTGTTACTCAGGAGACAAATTCGTAGTTACAACATTTAACAGTTGGGTTAGTTCTAAAAGGTTCAATGAATTTGTTCGCAAAATAGATAACATAAGAGAAAGCGCATCAAGCTTAAAAAGTTGAAATGATCAGGAAAAAAGGCGTGTCAGCATCATCCCCATTTCTCTTACTTTCTCCACTTTCACTTTAAATCTGGAAATTGAAATGCTTTAAAATAATATTTAACGAATAGTCCTATTAACTCAGAGCTTATATTTTCATTTAGGAATGCAAGCCATAAAATAGAAAGCAGTGAAAGCAAGAGAAAGCGATGTTGAGCATTGAATTATTTTAATATTGACAATTCCACAAATAAAATGAAGGAAAAAGATGCACAGCTAAAACAGTTGTGGATAACAATAAGAGTTTGTTTCAGCTCTGCCTACTGTCAGTCGAAGAAATAGAAAGCTGAAGACTAGAAATAATATGGTTTTTGTTCCCTTTCTCCGCTTTTACTTTCTCTGGTTCTCCCTAGTCCACCAGGATTTTATTATGCAAGGGACGTGTCCAAGGCTCTAAATGAACTAAAATTCAATATTCTACTGCTGCCATGCTTACACATGCTTTCTATTTTCTATTCCTTCTTCCTCTTCTTTCATTCCTTTTCACTGTCTTTTTACACCATTCTTGTCTCCAAAGCTTTTGCTTTCTTTTATTTACAATTTTTGTCTTTTACACGGTAAAACGAGACTTGAAAACTTTCACTGAAAAGCAACTAAGAGAAAGGTACTCTTTGACTGCTTTATATTTTATAGGAAAACAAGTTTCGGATTTAGCATCCGTTCTGCATCCGAACGTTTTATGACAAAATCTAATTTGGACAAATTGAGAAAGCAAAGTCTCAAGTAATGCAATAAACGTCTGGGTTAAAAAGGATCAGTGTGTGTGTTTGTAAGGGAATCTCTAAAAGAGAAAGTAGAAAATGAAAATATAATTAAATGAGGATAAGCAGATTTAAATAACAGCCAAGTGTATTTCCTTTCACTCGTTTTCTTCTGAGACTTCGAATTTCTCATCTATTGAGATCAAACTTTTTTCGAGAAAGTGACAATGGCACATGGTTTCCATTCATGTGTTACGACACCACACCTACGTTAATATACTGTCTTCACAGACTATTCTTAGTTTCCGAACAAGGAAAAAATTTCTAACTGGTTTGGTTTCGCAAAAAGAAACGGAATTCTCTTTTGAAATGAATAGAACAAATGCATATGCACGCTTTCACTTGTGTTCTCCTTTCTTTTCAAGGACATGTTGATAGACGCAAGCTGTTAAAATTCTCAGAGTATTATACTTTTTCCACGAGTCATATAACAAAGCTTGGTTGTGTGTGTAGGTATTCCGTGCTTCGCAACAGATCAACAGTCAATTTTGAAGGAGGATGCTTCTAATTCCTTGTTCAGTCCTGCTGGAAGAATGGAAGAGAAAATGCATTCAAGAGGAATTATTATTTTCACTATCATCTCTCGTAGTTCTGGTTTTCTCGGTCTGGTACAGAGGAGGAATTCGGAATGATGAATTGAGAGGGAGAGAGCAGAAGATGAGAAAGCTTTCTCTCCGATTTTACTATGCCACTGTCATCCTCATTAAAATTGAGTGTATGCGCCAAATAGCGTCCTTATTCAAAAAAATCAAAGAAGCCAGGAGAAAAAGTAGATTTCAAATTTTTTGGTCGGTTGACAATTTTCATTAGAAAGATTGAACACGAAGAGAGAAAAAAATCTTTGAAAAAAGAGAAAGTCAAACGTACCATCATACTGAGAAAATTTCCGACTTTCTTTGTGCCCTACCCTATCTGCATTTTCTAGAGATGAACTGCACTACATGTCCTCCTTTAGAAAGAGAAAGTATTTTCAATGCCAGGTTGAAAATTTTCAGACCGCGAAATAGATTTCCAGAGAAAGCGAGTTTCTCCCTCCCTTTCTTTCTCTGTGTGTGTGCAGTGGTTTTGGTAGTAAGTGCACGTTTCAACTTTTACTTTTGCGGTTTTCTCTTTCTCCAACTGACTTTCGCACTCTGTCTAGGAGAAAGCAGAAGAAAAACGTGCTTTCTACCGAGAGAGGAATGCATGCCTATGTAAAGAATTGCCGATAATAATGAATGCACGCGTAGCATACCTAATCAGAAACTACGGATTTTCTCTTACCGTCCTTTTGAAAAAAGGGGGGGAGAGTAATTGCATTATTTAAAAATTGTTCTAAATTCATTTAATTGTCTTATTCCAATTATAGTATTTATGAATGTGATTAAAGCAGCAATTTCATAATGGCATGTCCTACAAGAAACAATGCTAATCTGGAAATTGTGAGAAGCCACATTATTCTGCCTTGCGTTTTGTTTCGGATTTTGTTTTCATGTTTTCTACAACAGTGGCGTTCGGTGAAAGTGGAGAGAAAGCTACACAGTGAAAGATCCATGGGTATTTTTAGTCCTGCGGCGTTTCCCATTTTCGTCTACATTGTTGTTTTCCCTTCAAAATTATTATTCTGTGTATGATGCTGATGCATATATTTTGAGATTTTCAAGTGGAAAGTCAACTAAAGAGGTTGATATGAGAAGAGTGTATTATTATTATTATGGAAGTATACACACGCACTCAGTTCACAAAGAGACAGTTGCATATTGCTCCTCCAATCTCTTTTCCATGTAGTGCTAGATCCCCCGCAAAATCCCTCGAGACAAAAAGCAGCGTTTTACTCGGGGAAAGCACAAAATGTTATGCGTAGTCGTAGGATGTATGCTTTAAACTTGGCTTTTTGCATACTATTATTATTTCAAACAGGTTTCCTCTCCTTTTGTTGGAAAACAGTAAGGAAAGCTGTATATGTGGGTAGTAGATTGATACATGACTTTATTTATAGCAAGGAGAAAGTTCGTAGGAGTGCAAACCGCCATGGGAAAATTCATCATTCATAAAAGGGGATAAAAAACGGGAGCACATGCTATTCCTCTGAATATTTTATTTTTGTTAAAAATTTTGTGTGAGAATATACTATATAATTATTATTGTTGCTATAAATAAACAGGCGGGAACAGAGTCAAAAGTGCATTTTGCCTGAGGCTGAGAAATGGTTAGAAACGGGGGAGCGTCTCTAATAAATCTAATTTATTAGCTACTTTATAAGCCCATAATTTTCGGCTGGATGATGACAATGAGAGCGGTTGATACATACTTTTGAGGTAAATATTTATAATCTGTAAAGGATTTTGCTGCGGTAAAGACGAATTTCCTTTGGCTTTCATGGAGAAAGTTGGCTAACTTGTATTATGGCTTATTTTGGATGTTTGTTATTCTTTCATCTTTCCATTTCATCTGCTACAGCAACAACCAACATCAACGCCTCCGTCAACCACTGCTGATGCTCTTCTCTTACTACTGCATACTTTCATTTTGATGAGGAGGAGTCGAGAATGCAGTTTGGAAGATTTTCTCATCTTAAAACTTGTGCATTTTCTCTCCTGTCATAGTGAAAATCCTAAACTTTCACAGGGTTTTCTTTTCTCGTGTGTGTATACTTGTGGCTTCCTTCTCGACTTTCTCTCAAGAGGAAATGCATGGATAATATTCCTCATAAAAAGATAAACAGTCTGGCTGGCACAGCTGCATCTCGAGAAGAGCAACTCATTTTCTCATTCATCATCATCGTCTCGAAATAAGAAACTATTTATAAAATTACTAATTTATATTTTAAGATGATACACTACAGCTTTCTCCTTCCAGGAGAAAGTCCTAAGTAGTGTCTAGATCCCCTGCAGATATCGTCGTCTTAAAATGAAATCTTACCAGGGAGTCTGCTCTTGTATGCTCACAGCTCCTTCAAAACTGAAAGAATGAGCTTGTTTACAAAAAACATGTTTAATTAAATGAAATTTTGAGGGAGAGTTTCACTTTCAGCTCTAAAATGTTATATAATCTTTTCATCCAATCTGGCTTATTGGTATTTTCACTTGATTACTTTCTCCTTGTGAGGAAAATATGCTTTCTTATTGAGTAATCTGAATATTTAATTATTTGATGCACTTTCATAAGATTTTAATGAAACTGTCATAATACTCTTCAGCAAATAAATGGTGCGTCATTTTTTGATATGCTTTCACCCACTTTCACTTTATAAGATGAAGGATTACATGTTTTGTGGGAATGGGGAATAAATAAGAATCCAGAATCTTCTTGAGACGCTTTGCCCGGATTCTTGCTTTAATTCTTTGATGCTCACTTTTGAACTTTCTCCAGTAATAAAGTATTACTTTCACTGTGATGGGCTGATGATAAATTGTGTAAATCAGGATGATGAGATGGGATCTGATATTAGTTACTTACGCAAGTAATAATTATTACTGGTAGGATTACTGGAGCGAAGCATGACCGTTTCCCCACAGGTCAAAAAGCTTTGGTTTCACTACAAATAATTCTTATAACTTGTTTGACATGTAGAGTACCAAAATCCCTGTTGAAGAGAGGGTAAACATTGACTGATATCAAAATATATATGAAAACTGGACGACTCTGGAAGACGATACTGGGTAAAGTAAATAGATAGGGGATGATTCTCAATATGATGAAAGTGATAGTAATTCTAGACGTAAATTAACTAGTTCAAACTTGATGTAAATGATGTTACAGATATTTTTAGCTGATTAAAATTGGGTTGAGTTCGACAGAAATCTTGTACAGATGTAATGAACTCTTGAGATTGTCATGAGGATGAGAAACGTGAAATTTAAGTCTCACGTGTTTGTCCTGATCAGTGGACAAAAAAGAATACAAAATTGGAAAGCATGAGAAAATGAGCGAGAAATAGCAGAGAGATTGTAATTAGCAATTAGATTCATCATTCATCTGTTCTAATTTTAGGGAGCATTACGAAACCCAAAGATTATAAAATAGGAATGCCAAAAATTGTTGTAAAAATATTGTTTGTATATGAAAGGGCGAAGCTCCAAAAATTGATTTGCTTCAGTCTTCAATTGAGTCAAAAAAGATCCATAGAGATGAATTTCTGCTTCAATGTCTGTTCAACGAGAATTATTTCGATGTTGCGCAAATTCGATAGGTAACATGTATGGAACGGTAAATTGAACCGTTAAAGTTAATTACTCAAAATTAGTTTCATTTTTTGAAAGAAAATCAAATCATCGGTTTTTACAATCCATAATTAGATGACTCAGAATTTCGTCGCCTGTGGTCCACAGGCTGTGGGCCATTCTAGTAAATTCATATTGAAACTGGCCTTTACTTTCTTCCAGTTCCAGTACAAAAACTGCTTCTCACTCTAGTTAAGAATTTTGGAGGTTTCAACGTTTTAAATTTATTTCCATCATGCATTAAATTAACAATTAAGTAAACATCAGACTTTTTTCAATCTTAAACAACGCACAAATTAAAAACTTAATATGCAAGCTTGAGGTGTGTGTACTTTCCAACTTTCCCCCATTCTCAAATGCAAATGAACAACGAGCCACCAAAAAAGCCTTGTCATAATTCTTTCCCTTCAAAATACACTGGACTCGCTCAGCAAACAGTCAGCATCCGAACACAATTAGTGGTTATGCAGGCTTAAAATGAGTTTGGATAAAAAGGTAAATAAAATTTGATATGGAATGATGAGCACAAGCAACTATTAAAACGGAGAGAAAAGTTTAGTCAAATTTCAACAGCTATCATATCTCAATTATTTTTTGCTCCTAAGTATTCCATAGAGTCCACGTGTGAGCAGTCGTATTTTTGCGTTGATGATAAATGGACAGTAAGTAGGGATGGATTGTGAAAGTGAAGGTAAACAAGGGAGAAAGTTCTATCTGTTCCTTTTTAACTATGCATCTCTTTTTATTTGTTTTATGTGGACTTATCAACTTCAAAGCAACTCAGAAATTTCCCGGAAGAGACTAATGGCTTCATATGATGATAAATATAACACTAATGTACTAGCTGTAATCCTCAATCCTCATCATTATCACATTCCGTCGAAGGAAACTTTGTAACACTTCAAAATTATTATTTTACCATAGTCGAGAGAGAACATTTTCTAAGCTCTTTTGTTTACTGACAGGTCAATGTTCTAATTCCTTCATACTCAACAGCATCATATCCTTGAATCCTTGTTTAATAGATTCTTGGGAACTATTTATCATCAATTCTGTATTTACTTACTCCATTTGCTTTATTGCAGCAAGTTAAATTTCTCTAGGCATCTCTTTTTTGGTAAAATTTTGCTTTTTTGTTTAATTACTACCGGTATTTTAAAAGGATGAAGAAGAGCGCTTGGAATATTATAATTATTAGCGGAACAGGATGGATTTTAGATGTAAATTAAAGTCTTCGTTCGATAATTAATTTTGTTAAGCAGTCAACACAAACTAGTTTTATTCAATTATTAAACTTTTTATAAAATGAAACATAACAACTAATACAATAAAGTAATTGATACATTGAAACGAAGAAAATTGGCGTCATCTTGGAACGATATAGAAAAAATTGGTGTCTGCCACTTGGAACGAAACAGAAAAAATTAGCATAAATTTTTAAGGAACGACGCAAAGAAAATTGGCGTCATCTTGGAACGAACCAGAAAAAATTGGCGTCTGCCACTTGAAACGAAACAGAAAAGATAAGCATAAATGCTGGAACGACACAAAGAAAATTGGCGCCATCTTGGAACGACACAGAAAGAATTAGCGTCGAACATGGGAACGACACAGAGAAAATTGGCGTCGTCTTGGAACGAAACCGAAAAAATCAGCCTCGGGCACTTGAACGAAACAGAAAAAATTAGCATGCAGCTAGGAACGACACAGAAAGAATTAGTGTCGAACGACAGAAAATTGGCGTCGTCTTGGAACGATCCACCGAAAATTGGCGTCATCTTGAAACGACGCCAAAAATTGGTCTCTGCCACTTGGAACGAGGCAGGAAGAACCAGCATCAGCGTCAAAATCCACATGGAACGACACAAAGAGAGTGTGCATCATCTTCATCCACGTAGCCTGAAAAGATGCCGAGAACCTGGCTCCACCTGACACAAAAACAAGAATAATAATAATTAATAAAATGCAATTATGGTCACTGTCGCACTTGTCTCATTCTTTGTAAGGAGTGAAGGGACTAATCAGTATTTAAAAAATCGAAATAAATTTTCCTTTCATCTTACCCCGTCATGTTATCCTTGCATAATTTATTCTCGTCCAGCTCTGCTCCGCATTTATGCTTGCTCCACTTCACCATCCTTAGTTTTCACCGCTCCAGTTGAAATGCAAATTTTCGCCTTGTACTGTCGATGATGATGTCGATATAATGAGTCTCCCACTACACATATAAAACAAAAAACAAACTTGTAGAGCAAAATTAGGCCAGTAGGATATGTACAAAGAAGATAATCGTGTGTGTGTCCATGTCGTAATCTAATTTGTTGGTAATAAATAAAAATTCGCACGTCTTTTCTAAACTCTACGAAGATTGCCTATATCACCTACTTTCATAGTCACAGAAAAACAGCCTTGCCTTTCTCCACAGAATTTAATAGCTTTGGTCACACAACACACGCTTCTCAGAGTTACAAAAAGGGTTACACTTTTGCACTAACTGTACTTATCTTGAGCCGAATTCTGGAGCTTTTTTTGGAACTCTGAACATTTTGCACATTCATTAAAAATTACTTCAAGCTTACATTACAAAACAACCTAAAAGGAAACTCAAGTTGTACATCTCTAAATCTTCTGCAGCATGTTGATGATGATTTGATCTTGATGAAAAATATTTCTTAGTTATCGCTCCACTTGTAAAGCATGCGGCATGCTTTAAATTTTTAGTGCGTAAAACGGGAAAATGTTTAACAGCTGATTTAATTTAAGCTTCATGATCCCAATTCCATTAAAATCAATCCTGTAAACCCTCATTTCCATCTTTTTCAGCCATGCACACGTCACTACACACTACAGAGCGTAAACAGCTATTCAGCAGTATTGAAGGCGAAAATTGCAAATTTTCTCAAGTCAAGAAAATCAAATCGCGAAACCAGAGAGAAAAGTCATCTCTCTGCAAATAAGCTATGCATACGCACATACAAGATTACAACTACCTACTCACTTTCTCCTTTTCTAAATGTAATTGAATCCGGAAGTAAGCTCGTCTATTATTACATCATTTAATGCACTGTAAACTCACATCAAATTTCCTTAAATTATTCCCAAATACATTATAATTTTCTGATGCCATTCACATCCCTTCTTAACAATTGAAGTCATTTTTTGGAGAGAAAAAAAAAGACCTACTCCAACAGCTACTTTCCCTTTTTTTCATAAAAAAAAGCATCTCAATCTTGAAGCGACAGACTACAAAAAAAGCTACTTATGCTACATGTTCATGAAAAAATGTGGATTTTTTTCTGGTTCTGTCAGGTTCATTCACATTGCCTTGAACATAATCGTATACACACTCTCTCTCATATGTTATCACAACGCATTAATATTTTCCGCATATATTTTCAAATTGCCCCGAAAAAAAAAGCAGCTTGAATCCTGCAATCCTACCCATGTAGAAAATAGCTTTCACCCAAAAAAATATATATCCAACTCAGAGAGCTACATTTGCTACAACTCCACAATTTTTTCTGGTATTCACTTAAATTTTCACTTAAAACGCTAATGATAAATCTAAATTCAGCTTGTCCTGTTGTCAGCCACACTGCCAAATCCTTCTGGTTGTTTGGTGCTCTGCAGCACAGTTATATCGCCCATCCATCCAAACTTTCTCCCATGCTTTCTCTCCCTTTCTCATTCCATATATAAGTAGGTAGGCATATCCATACATTATTTCATTTTATTGCTTTTCCTCCTGTGCTCTCTCTCTCAAACTGATTTCCATACAAATTTTATTATTGCTCGTTCCTCTGTCGGCATCTCTCTCTCTGATTCTGCTTTCTCCTGAATCTAGTGTGTGCATTCAGCACCATGCTTTTGCTCCACATTTTTTTTGGCCCCTGTAAAAAAAGTAGATGCTCACTTTCACTAAACATATATAGATTGTTAGACAGATATATCCATCCAAACTGATAGATAAATTTTTGGGTGAACATTTTGCCAAAAAATGTTCTCGAAAATTGTGAATTTTGTTTGCTCGGGAGAGAGACTTACTGCCTATATGTGTGAACGTGAACTCATCCTAAAATTTGTATCCCGTTTTTTTCGGTGTGTGAAACATCTTGAACTCTGTGTCGCTCTTCTCTTCTGCTAATATATTGTATTATTTAAGTAATATTATTTGAAATGGTGAAAGCAGGAGTAGTGTGAGTCGTGAAATGAAAAGAGAAAGCGAGCGAGAGATTATTATTGGTTGTGTTGATAAAAGTCTATTTTCCTGCTTTTTGTCTATCTCTCTCTCTCTCTCTAGTGTAGAGAGAGAGATGTGTGTTGGATTCTCAACTAATTTATGGAATTTTCACAGTCATCCAAGAATTAATGGAAAAGCAAAGCAGCGATGAAGATGATAAAATGAGAAAAGCTATAAAGTGCAGAGAGAAAGCAGGAGAAAGCCCAGCAGATCTAGAGAGACCGAGGGACAGATCACATCGACATCACACACTCACACGTATATATGCACTCGTAAAGGAATGCGTACCTATAAACTAATATCATATAAAATTAATGTAGGTATTTAACCTATAAATTAAAGAAGGTTAGATGAAGAATAAAAGGGAAAATATATACAGAGATGTATCAACGTGATCATCATCATGCTCATCATCATCAGCGTTTCATGCTTTAGTTTTCCAACTTTTCCCTCTCTAGAGTCTCGCGCTCGCTTTCTCTTTTGAGAGATAATAAAATAAACTACACAATAATTTCACTCGCTGCCAGATAGCAGAGCAATGACCATCATTGAATTAATTACATTACCAGTAGTTAATTTATTTTTCAGGGAGGAAGAAAGATGAGCCAGTTTGATAGCTAGAGAGAGAGAGGATTATAAGGGGTTGTTCATTGTGGGATGATATGCTCTATAAATTGTGGGAATCTAAGTCGTTAGGTCATTGGCTCAAAAAATATGCCAATTTTGTCGATGTTGGGCGGTAGGTTAGGTGTAAAAAAATGTGGCATATTTACAGACACAGTCTCAACCTTAAACAGATTTAATAAATCACACTTTTCATCTGAAAGTTGCTTCTGGATTTGTGGAGCGTGGCCAATATTTTGTGAAAGCATGATTTCCTTTTTGTTTACGTATTTATTATTACAAGTGGGATATACGCAGCACATAAATTTTCTCTGCTTTTTTCGGTGTCATTTTTGTTCACTTTATTTTTCGCATTTTCCTTTTTTTATTCCTCCGACTTATGTATGAGCTGCGTAAATGCGAGAGACAAGATGCAATATTTTGATGGGGGAGGGGGGAAAATAAGCAGAAAGGATGTATATTTTTTTGAATGTTTGTTTTATTTGATTTGCTTCATTGTGCATTCTACTGGACAGCATTTCGATGTGACTTGTGACCTATAAGCTGTTCCATAGTTTTTTGAAAGAGTGTGCTAAAAAAAATTTGGTGGAAATCTCTTACTTTTCTGTGTCAATTCTTATAAAAAATTTATATACGGTAGACTACATAGTAAAATGAGTAAAAAGTTTTTTACAATGGGTAGTAATAATGCATATTGTGCGGTGGTCTCTCTGTAGTCTCTCCGGTCACAATAATAAAAGTCAACTCAATAATAAAAAAGAGGATACAAAAAAGATGATAGTAACCGAGAAATAAAAAAATAGAGGGTCACTTTTCCCATTCGACATTTCGACATACATATTACCTATTACATGAGAACGATCAGAGCGTGGCGAGGGGGAGGAGGAGAGAAAGTGGAGAAAGTATGGAGATCTCTCGAATCTTTCCTTTTTATTGCGCTTCCCATAAGTCAAGGCTGTAAAGAGTCACGAGTCGTGACTCCCAATGTAAAATGAAGAAAAGGGAAAGTTTTGTGTAAAGTTTTTATGCCAATTCTCTCTCTCGCTTTCTCTTTCGGCCAGTGAAAGTTGAAAAAATCATATAAACTGAATCGAAAATGGTGAATGTATGGTGTCCACACGTAAGCCGGGCAGTCTACTGAGCAATATATTTTTTTATGATCGTGCCCAACTCTAACTTGACCACTTGATCAGTAAAGTATGGACCATTTTGACTGCATACTACACAGGATTGGTACATGTATGGACACAAAAACTATGAAAAATCAGAGGATCGACGGTAGTGGCACTTAATGCGTGTTTAGGAGTGGGAAAGAAAAAAATCCCTTTATCATTTCATGTCACATGTCCAGTTTGTCAGTAGTGGAGAAAGCAGGAGAGAAAGTCGCTTCAGAAATAAAACTCTTTTTTACTTGATTTTACTTGAGAGAAGAAAAAAAGCTCTCCCACGTTTTCTTTGTATTCATCAGTACATATTCTACGGTTTCGGTGCAATGGTCACGAAGAAAAAGTGAGCCTGTGAGATGGACAAGAGGAGAAGAAAAAAGAGAAAGTGAAGGATTTGCACACACTCACGTCTTATATCGTCCTTAGGGACTTGGAGGAGAAAGATAAGGAGAGAGAAAGAAAGGGAAAATAAGTTTGATGGTCAAAAGGGAGAAAAAATTTAAAGTTGACTGGCTGGGAACAATCAAGACTCCCCATTTGACACGACCATACATTTATCATCATCATCAAAATGAATTGTTGCACGACTGCATTTTTGAAAGGAAATGGGCTGGGATACATACAAGAATAGATTATTATTACTGTGCATTTCCAGTGAAAGCTGTGAATACCAAGCTTTCTTCGACATATGAAAAAAAAAATTATGCCTTTCTTCACAACTTTATTTTCATGAATACACCCATTATTATATGCAATTTCTACTCTTATTGCAAATTCAAACATTGTACTTTCACTGCTTTCACTTTGTCAACAGAGAGTTTCATAACATCATAATATTTTCCTGTCCCTTTTGACATAAACAAAAAATTTCCCGAGGGCATTTAACTGCAATTGTTTTCACTTGTTTTGAAAATCTTCATGGAAATTTCTTGGTGTTGTCGTTTGTTTGAAAGGCTTTTTGCGTAATAGCTTGCAAATGTCAATATTGTTATGCGTATTGCCTAACATGGAACGAGTTAAGGATACTTTTATATTTTTAGAGTTTTTTACGCAAGCTATTCAGCTTTGCTCCAATTTCCTAAGAGAAAGATGAAGACATCTTTATATAATTTTATACAACAACTTGTCAAATTTCCGAGCTCAATGCCCGCAAACATATTTTCTTCTTCAGTTCATAAAAAGCTTCCAATTTTGGCCGGGAAATCATAAAGAAAATATATTATTCAGTATTTCAATTTTCTGGTGAGCTTTCTCCCTTTTGGGAAAACATTACATAAAATTTAATATAAATTGGCTGTAAAATATCCATTGATTCTTGGCGTCTTTCAGAGCTCAATTTCCTCTTTTCTCTCGATAAAGTAGGATATATATCGGTAATAACTATTTCGCAATTTATCAGAAGATTCATTTCCTTCTCTCTGGATCTCCGCAGGGTAGACACAAAATATTTTACGACTGGACAAATGAATGTGGCGATGATGAAGAAGCTAAATTCTTATGGTGGGCTTTCACTCTTCTGTAGATTTTGATTGGAAGAAGGGTGATGATGAGATATTAATAGAGAGAAAGAGTGATGGTGATGAAGATGAAATTGGCAATAAAGATATCACCAAAATTGAAATTTTATCATAATAACTTTTTTGGGAATAAACTGCGAAGAAAATGAAGAGGAGAAAGTTGTTTAAAGGAGTATTGTATCTTGTGTCATATTTTTTCTCGGCATTTATCACTTTATTGACAGCCTTTTTATAGCTGTGCCAAAAAAATAAAAACAAAAGGAGCACGACATCTGTGATTCAGAGAAAGTGAATTTGCTTTCTCCTTTGAAAGTTTTAAAATATGAAAAAATGCGAAAACTGCTCTGAAATATTTTTTTGGCAAATTCCATTCTTGATTTCCTTTAGATTTCTTCCAATACTTGAATAAACTTTTTTATAAGTGGTTTGCTTGTCTCTAAAGCTGTCATCCAATAAAGCACTGCATTGGAGACATTGACTTAAGAACAGATCCTCTAGAAAAAAATAAATATTCCTGGAAAAAGTTTTCATCCTAGAAGTTAGAAAGATTATTTGTTTGAACCATCCGACGACGACATCTGTTACGAATATTACATGTTTTTCGAAGCGAGAAAAAAAATCGAAATAAAGTTGCAGAGAAAGTTTTATTGCTGAGAATTATGTTGTCATTCGACCGGTATCCTCTTTATTTTCACATGACAACTTTCTTTCTCTCTGTCTTGAGCGGTTGCACCCTGGATTTTTTAATATGAAAAAGGGCTTCTCTGGAAGGTGTAGTGTTTGACGGTTATTTCGCAATTTTCATCCTGTCCATACAAAACATCCCCCTTAAAACTAATATTCGCTATAAAAAGTCATACAAGAAGTGCTACAATAGCTGTAAACATTATCATCTCAAAATTGTTAGTGCGCCACCTTTCTCCAAAGAAACTGGCAAATTTTTAAACGAACAAATTTCATTACTCGCTTTTTATTGTCTTCGGCACAAAAAAGTTTCGCCAAAATTCGCAATCATGGAATTCTAATGATTTTGTAGGAGCCCTCCAAAGCTTATCAATTAGTTAGTTTCCCACCATTTTTTGTAGCTTTTATGACCCCGATTTTTGTACGCATGATGAAGCAGTCTGCTTTCGAATAACTCATCGCGAGAGAGACAAAAGAAGTGTGAGAAAATGGCGATGAAATATGGAAAAGCGGCCGTTCTTTTAAGAGCACGTCTACTCTCTTTAGTTTGATGACTACCTCGAGACCTCACTTTCTTTTTTTTCGCATAGTTTCCCCAGTTATTCGTCATATGTATTCATAAAAAAACCTTGTGTGTTTTTTTTTCACTTTCATCTTGCATTCTTTAACTTTTATGGAATGATATAAAGCTGGGAGTATTGGAGGAGTAAAAAAAAGTTGGTAATAAATGCAGCATATGATGCAACTGTTTAGATTATATTTTCATTTTCTCTCCACTTGTCTTGTCATCGAGGTAGACGAGAGAAAGAGAAAGCAAGTTTTGAGAGTATGATGGCTTCAGTCATGTTAAATTAATAGAGTTTTTAGTGCTCAATTTCCTCCAACAATTTTTTTTCCGCTTCGTCCCGCGTCATATGTAACATAAACGTTTATTTTAGTACAGGCTGACAGCAACAAAAAACTGACGATAAGTTTCCCTCGAATCTCTTTCCTCTCGCTTTTAAACAATTTTTTATTTGATTTTTGACGCATTCTTCTCCAACTACAGGTTTCAGATGGAGAGAGGAGAGGGAAAAGTGGTGATGGTGAAAGTAGAACAAACAAGAGTGTTTGTTTGAGGAGATGAAAAAGTGGAGTAGTAATAAAAAATGTGATGACAGAAATTTTTTGGAGGGTGTTATTATTAGAATGATGTTGTATTATAAGGGCAAATGGTGTTTTATATGGTAGTTTTCCATGGGAGAAATGTTGAAACAAGGAGAAAGCAGGAGAAAGTCTTTGAGCGATGTGTTGGAATAGAAAATAGCTATAGTTTGGCTGCATGTGAAATAACTAGTGCTGTCATGGATGCTTCCATCGTTTTTACAAATTATCGGTGCAATTACAACATTGCAATTGTCTGTTTGCAAAATAATGGCCAGTACTGCACCGTAGTTTTGAGTTTGTAACTTGTACTTACATGAAACAAGCTAAAAACCATGGTCCACAACTTTCTCCCTCTTTTTATTGCATCTTTCAATTTTATTGGTATCATCATGATCATTCAAGGTATCTTTTTCCTTTTTTGCAAAAAAATATCTTCATCGTGTTTCTCCTTTGCACTTGCACTTTCACCGCTGCAGAAACAATCAAAATGATTGTAGAGGCATGGTGCATTGGTGGTTTGGTTTGGTTTGGTTATATATTCCATAATCGTAATATGTGGGATCATCATCATTACCATTTCGCATTGTTCCACTTCCTGTCAAACATTCTTCCAAGGAGAAAGTTACTCTGGAGAGATTTGATTGCAAACTTTGGTTTTGACTTTCTCTCCTCCTTCACTAAAAATAACTTTCTCTCTTCTCATATTTCTTATACCACCTATAAGCATCTCTCTAGTTTTTTTTCTAGTCGCATAACTATTATTGTTTTTCCCTGGAAAGGAATACTACTTTCTCAAGGATGCATCCAATGAAAATTGTGGCAAGTGGGACAGAAATGAGAGCTGCAAAGATTATGTGACTGACTGACTTCCAAGAGTTGACTTTGGCTTTCCGATTTAATGAGAAAAATTGTTTCAATATTTTTCCCAGTGTTGTCTTCCCCTCTTTAATCTCAAGACTTTCTCTCTTACATTTTGTCATTCTTGTCATCGTATATCCACTTTAGAGAGAAAAAGAATGACGATTGTGTCACACTTACTTGTACAGCCTTCTTGGGACTCGTGAGCTTACATTTCTTAAGAGAAGTACTTTTCTGCTTAATTTTCAAGGATGATCGGTATGTGTGTAGGTTGATGGGTTGATGTAGGAAAAAAACTGGTAAAAAACCCGAGTATAAATTGAGGTTAGTCGTTTGTCCGAACTAGTGTAAAAGCTTAATATTGAAGTAGTATTTATAGGAGAAAAACAGAACCCATTTTTGGTGAAAGTTAAGAAACAATCTTGTCAACCATGTCGTGTTTTTGTAACTACAATGGAAAAACTTTCCCCCTCATTTTCAGGCATTGCATTGCTAAGGTTTCAATTTCAGAGAAACATGGAAAAAACCTCCAAGCATAAAAATTTAGTGGTACAAGCTTATCCTAAATTGGCCATAAGTTTGTGGTTGGGTGTGCTCCCTGCTAGTTGGTAAAAAATGGAGAAAATTACGTAATGACATAATTAAGGCTTGTTCCCCTAATAATATCGCATAATTGAAGGTGGTTTGCTTCCACGAGAAACTACACCTACTACCCAATTCCACTATGGAAACAGAGAAGTGCTGATATTTCCTTGTGTAAGCAGTTGAGTGAAAGCAAGAGAAAGGAGGAGGAGAATAATTTTTTTAAGCAGTGACTCCATTCACTATACAAACTTATACCATTAAATGCTATATTTAGAAAAAGGCTGTGTAAAAATGGCACAGTTTTTTTTCTGGGGAAAAAACTTGCATTTTTTGTACTTGTAAAACTATAGGGAAGCTCAATGCAATCAAAAAAATTTGCATAGGGACACCCTCCTTCCTTTTCTTTATTTTAGTCAATAGCCAAACTCCACGTTATGGAATAAGTACGCAATAAAAATAAATAATATGCTTTATGCAAAACGCTTATATTTTTTCTTGGAGAAATTGGAACAATTTTAGGTCTCTTTCAGTCACAACTTTCTTTTTACTTTCTCTACTTTCTCCGGATGGCTCGCATAACTTTAGAGAGAGAGGGAAAGATTGGCTAAATGTATGACTCGAAGATATGCAAAAGAAATATGTTATATGAACGAATTAATAGGTTTATAGGAGAGAAAATGACTATGCATTTTACTATTTTACTCTATCAAATCGCGCAAAAGGCCAGAGGAATGAGAAATTTCACACATGGCTTGTTACATTCACTCCGTCAATGTATCATCATCAATTTCTGGTTTTTCGCTCTACACAAGAACCACTTACCTTAATCTCAATTTTTTCTCTTCTTCTTCTTCTCTGGTCCTCTTTTTTAACCCTTTTCTTTTCCCTGCACGCGCGCGGCCAAAAGAGCTTAAAGATATAACTTTCACTTTTCTCAGAAAATGTAAGCAATCTCGATCTGCACACAAAGAGAAGTAAGTACAGTTGCTATATTTCTCCTGCTTTCCCAGATCGCTTTCTCTTCTGCTTTCTCTGTCCCTCTCTCAAGAGAAGAGTTTAACACTAATACACACTCAGAGTCAGTGAGTAAGTTAAATTGTAAGACGTGGAGACTCACGAGAAATCAAACCACTTCCTTCCTGAGAAAAAAGAGGGGAAAAATGTAGTGCAAATAAGTCTAAGCACACAAGAGACTAGAGAAAGCAGGACTTCTCCTCTTCTATGCGGAGGTATATTCCACGAATTATTTGCTATTTGACATCAATGGCATGATTGAATAAAATGGTATTGTAACTGGTACTCATGGCCTTTTTTCTATATAAAGCAGTGATTTAAAGAGTGAACAGAATTTTTTTTTTCTTCGTATTCATCCAACACCCTCTCTTTTCATACCAAAGGTTTTTGAGGTGAACTGAAACGAGAATGATTTTCTTCAATGGAGAAAGCATAGATGAAAAAATATGGTAAAAATGAAATATAATCAATATATCAAGATGATCATCATTTCCGCTTTATCCATTCACGCAATACTAGTATTTTTTCTACAGTTAGGAGATACCTAAGTAATCAAGAGAAAGTGAGAGTAAATTAGGTGAGGGGTGAAGTAAGATATTTTTTTCCCGTGTAAACGAGCAACCCAAAATTGAGCAACACTTGACACATAAAAGACCATTCAGTTTATATTTCCTCGAGTGCACTTGTATTCTTTATATTTTTTCATCTGAGAATAAAAACTGGGACTTATATCAAATGTCAAAGACGACATCGCCACACGGAGACTGAGAATCGATGGCTCATTTTTCAGAAGGAGTGAAAACGAAATAGGAGAAAAGTGCTCGTACTGTAATAATAATAGAGTATAGAGTTACTTTCACTATAGAAAAATATGCACTACATTTCCCCACTACTCCCATTGGACACTAGACGAGCCAAGGATGGACACAAACTGACTTTATTTGAGTGGACACTCAATTACGTAAAATGCTTTTGATCTGTGTATGTGTATATGCGCTAGTGTTGCTCTCGTCCTTTATTTCGAGATGGATGAATGGTGTCAAATAGCGAGAGTGTGTGAGTCTCACTATTTCTTTTTAGAAAAAGTGAATAGAGACACGAACATATTTCGCAATGAATAGTGAGCATATGAATGTATTTATATGAACCATAAAATGTGTATAGGTGTTTTTTTGAAATATTGGTGAAGAACGAGTGAAAGTCAAAAGCTGGACGTGTTTTTATCCGTGCTATTTGAACCATTCATTTTATTTATGGAAATAACGTGCTCAGTAGAAAAAAGGGCAGAGAGCACGAGGAAGGAAAAATAAATGTATTCATACAGTTGAGTTTTATATTAAGTCATGTCAATGGACTTGACTGATGTACGTGTACACAAACTTATAAGCATAAAAAAATTGTTTGCAATTTGAGAGCTTAATGTTTGTCAACTGATTTTGATAAGTAAATATTGCATAATATTTTGTTTATCTGGTTTCGAAAGAGAGTCGCGCATGCTGAAGAGTTTTATTTCGTTCGGTAGACTCTTGCTTTCTTCTTGGGACTCGACCATAGTTTATTAGTAGTTTGGTTGGAATTGAATGTGATGTGACGTAGATGGAGAAAATGTTTTTGGAGAAATGTATTGCAAGTGGTATTGGATTTCCCTTGATGGCGATATCAGATGCTATTAGTGGGATGACGCTTTTTGAGCAAACGTTCATTTCATTGAATTTCCCTGAGGAAAGTTCCAGTAAATGAGAGTATAGTTTTAAAAGAAAAAAAGTCAATTGATAGTTTTGCCACGTGTCAGTTTGATGAATGAGAGCAGAGCAAAAGTGCAAGATCATTTGGGGGACATGGGTGGATTTGATCAGAGATTGCAATATTTCTTGACCCTTTTTTTCCTGATGCTATGAACTAAAATAATGAGTTCCTCAAGGTCTATAAATTATTCTGGATGATCTAGATTTTTTTCGATTTGATGTAAACTTTTGGTGTAGAATAAACCGTTTTCTTTTCGTGTACACACTTTCTCTTTTCAGATTTGTCGTTTTACTCATGACTTGTCATCACGTGTTTCAATATTATTCTCAGTTTGATTGCGTGTATGTTTGTCTGTGACACGGTTCTCTATTTTTTCTTCTTCCAATTTCATCTCTCTTCCGGTGAAATAGGTACCATTCCACTGGTTCATGATGTAGTGTGCTTATTTTTTTGCATGCATCCGCTGATAAGTGGAGCGCTGACGACAGACACGCAAAGAGAAATGAATCTGGTCTGGTCTGGCATCATGCTGGTTGAAAAAGAGAAGAAAAAGTGGGGGGAAAAGTAACCAAGCTTTCTTTGTGTTCTCAGCCAAAATAAACAATTTCTCAGGATTTTACCTCAGGTTAGGCATACAGCTTGAGAAAAAAGAAAAATGGCTTAATCTGTGAATATTTCCCAACGGTTCTGATGATCACTAAATGCTTTACTAAATACGTACGAAAATAAGACCATGTAGGTAATCAGAGTAGAAAAAAAGGGTTTGTGATTTTTCGGATTTCATCGGATGACAAATGATGCGGTTACCTTGGAAGTCCATGGTGCATTGCATAAAGAGACATCTAACGATAAACAATTTTCTATTGTATGTATTGCGTGTAGAGAGAAAAGTTTTCTAGATGAAAACATGCGAATCTAGTAGTTTCTTGTCGTTTTTGTGTCGCCCCCTTTTCTCCCATCCGAGATGGTCGTCTAGCTGTCTGGAAAATATATTTTCCGGAAGAATGAGCAAAAAACGGACATGTTACGTGACTTGACGTTGTATAATAAGGAGAAATAAAGATTCCTTTTGTGTAGCTCCTCACATTTTTGCAATATCGTTATATTTACAATAGAATATATGCCCTTTTTATGTAAGATGTACGAAATGAAATATAAGTCGTTTGTTTAGTTTGTTATAAGAAACTAGTTTTTAATCAATTATGACTCATGAGTCATGACAGAAGTGTTAAATTTTTATTCAGAAAATAAGCCACTTTAATACTTTGAAGATGGAAGGTGCAGAATAGGTAATATGAGTTTTGCTGCTTTCAAAAAAGTTAGCCACAAAATACTTTTAGGTGTTGTTAAAAACTTTTTTTGATGTTCATTAAACTGCAAGATTTGGTTTCTTAGTTTCTTATGCATCACACCAAGTCTTGATTGACTTGTTTATAGGTTGTGGTTTAATGTATGAAGCCTTTGTCAGAGATGATTAGTGGAATAACACCACAACCTGGTCTCTTTAATGAGATTTGTTGTCTGAACTGAGTGAAAAAAATTAAACTTTTTTTTAGTTTTGTGAGAAAGCAAAGTTCTCAACTCGACTGAAAGACGAGAAAAATGAGGATAGAGGAGAATAAAAGACTGACAAGGGATGGATGGTGGTAATGTGAAGTGAAGCATGAATTTCTGATAATCATTAAACTAAAAAAAGTTGCACCTAGCCGCTTTTAAGTTAAAATGAGAAAAATATTTATCCCCTAAATTTATAAATAAGATTACTCCGAAATAAAAGTTCTTTCAAAAAACATACGAAGCAGAGGTCAAACAATCAATTTGTACACACTGCATTATGAAATCACCGTTTAATATAATATGTAATGAAATATTTGTCCTACAAATCTTTAGATCCGCTCGGCTCCTATTGTGAAATGCTGGAAATGCATATACATAATATAAAGGAAAACCATTAACCCCAATAAACTTATTGAATTAAATTTCATATATATAAATTGGTGGCACTGTGGCACATAATATGTGGATTAAAACATACAATGAAGTGTATAGATTTACGATGACAATACAATTATTATTTTTCCATATTAATTTTCGTATTTCGCTCCTCAAATTCATTTAGGAACACACATCATAATTTTATACTGGATTTGCTTTCTCCCCTTCCAAGTTGCAAGAGTGCAACAATGAAAACACTCTTTTCTCTTTATTACTTTCCTTAGCATAGCAAATTAGCAGTGCAGCTCATCCCAAGATCTCATCGCAACAAATATATTCGCTAATGTATGCGTCAACAATTTAAAGTTAGTATATGATTTATTTCTTCCAACATTTCACAATAACAAATTAAAACACTAGGAAAAACAAGAAAATTATAAAATATAGAAAATGTCAGATAGTGGTTTCGATGGCGGAAATGTTC